>BMAV01009632.1:348412-363904 GCA_019973955.1 Trichonephila inaurata madagascariensis | reverse complement strand
ACTATCTCTAAGCTTGCCGAGCTATATCTTATCATCAAAGCTTCTATCCTTTTATAGTATATCTCATTTACATATTATGTTCGTTTATCTTCTTGGTATTGGGTTGGAAAAGTTTTGCCATTAATCGTGGCCGTCAAAGAACATAGGAGTTATGTTAGCGGAAAGACGCGAGAGACGTCACAGTATGTCTTGAAAACAAATCTTGAAACACAACAATTGAAAGTTTTAAACACCTTCTATCAGCACTTACACTCAACTTCTGTAACCCTTCATAAAGCTGGCTTCTTATAAAACTGCCCTTTTTGCATATTTCTTGACATGAAAGCACAGTTGGCTATTACCTAACATATTTGCCTACTTCCATCTACCTCTGCAGCGAATTGCATCCTCTTCAATTCTGATTGGCTTCCGGAAATTAGCATTTTCCTCTTGACTTTTGAAAGTCAGTGTATATAGTAGGTAAAATTTAACTAAGTATTAGTTATTAGCAATTTATTTGATAAATTAATGCTAATTATTATTTCGATAATTTATTTTTTACTGTTTTTTGTTCCCAAAATTGACAAAACCAAAAGAAAAGGCTTGGCGGCGTATTGAGGTATGATACGAGAAAGGTGGACTTTCGTGACCCCGGGGGGGCCCCCCTTCCTTGAAAAATTTTTGTGTACGCCACTGCTATCACCTTTTCTGACTGTCTTGCCTGGCCGTATGTGGCACCCATACCGCTATTTGCTCCCCCGTTTTGAACAGAGCTGACAGAGGAATTCGAGTCATCTCATCTTGAATGTAATGACCCAAAGCTGGGCAAACTTTCTTAGAAGCTGGGTGAGGAAAATAAAAACTTTTGAAGAGGACCCCAATAATTTTTTATAAAGCGTAATAAAGACTCAAAAAATGGCATGTTCTGAAAATTATTTAAAACGAGTGCAATAAGTAAAGCTCAGGAACTGCGCATTTCTTTTTTTTTCCCTTACATATTTTTTTTTAATTAAATCTAAGATAGTTGTATAAGAGAGTATATCTTAATAATTTATGGATATTTTTTAGGCTGGAATATCATTTTTTGTACATGCAAACGTTTTTCACACAATCTCTCTCAAATGCTACGTAAATTCTCAAAACTATACAAGTATTTTGCATATGCATAAAGTACTCAAATTTCCATTGAAATTTTCTCCTAAGCAAAAATTGCGTCACACTTTTAAATTAATTGCTTAAACTGAAAATTTGTGTATTGTTTCAAAACCTACCTTGAGCCGATTAGAACCTCTAGATGGGCAGCATCTGGCCCACATGCTGTACTTTGCCCAATGCTGTAATAACCTGTGCAGTGTCACGAGCACTGTTTGTATAGATCAATCAATCAACGTCTTCTGTTCAGCTGATGAGTACTCCCCAAGCTGGCAAATGAAGATAAACCTTTCTTCGGTGTGACTATCTTGCCAATTGCGTAAATTGTTACAGCTAATATTACCGTGAATTGCGCACTTGTTAGCAACCAACATGTCAAAAAACAAACATAGCAAAGCGAGTAAAGTTGTGTTCACTAAGAAATATCTTTCTCTGACAAATATTATTCCACACAGAAGTCATTCAAATCATCAAAAATAAAAAAAAGTCTTAAAGTTAATTCGAAAAGTAAAAACTATATTTATCCAAACGATATTAACCCATTGGTATAGAAAGTAACACATGGTACTGTACTTGTTAGGACAAAGCGTAATATATGTTTCTGTTTTAACTAATTTTAATGCAAAGTTATTAACTCTAACATTCAGTAATAATCAATCATAAGGTAGTAACAATAAATCAGTAACTAACATTTGGTGTAGATAGTGTTAATAAAAAAAAAGATCCATAGCTAGGTTCAAAGGAAATGAACACTTAAAAAAAAGTAACAAAGAACTTTTCGAAAAGCTCAATTACAGCACCAAAAGACCAAAAATTGGAGTCGGTCAATTCTACACTGCTATAATCAAATCCTGCAAATACAAATTCGACAGTAATTTGGAGAAAGCTAATGTTTCAACATAATTTTGCAAACAGTATAAAAAATTTAGAGATAAGTGTCCACACACACACAAATTACGAATAAGCATTGATGTTGCTGTATGAAGAATTAATTACCTGTTCAAGGATATTTTGGGACATGGGAACTTTATTCTGCTAAATTACCGATGTGTGTGGGAAATGATTCATATATATTTTAAAATATTGCCTAAGTAGCACAATAATCTATCATTTAAGTCAGATATATTTTTTTAAATGATACTACAATTCAACAAAGCATAATTTTCAAATGTATTCGTCACATCGTTTTTTCTCCCAAACTATCGTTGAAAGATTCAAAACAGCCTCGACCCTATTTTTTTAATAAAAAGCAAGGTATTTTTAAAAGTTAAAATAATAAAATTGAGAACGAGAACAACTATAGACTATTTATTGAAGACCTTTAATTTATTGGATGGCTGGGCACCGTATGCTCGAAGGAACAATGAGAGGGTCTAATTAAAAAAAAAACAAATAATTTAGCTTCCTTACAAGAAATTTTAACACGGCCAAATTTAGACAGGACATCGCATATAAGCAATGTACAAGAAGGTTCAATGATGATGTCCTCCCCTTCTGTGATTAATGTGGGATCTTTAAATGTTTTCGCAAAAAAGGACGTCTCATTTGGTAAAAGTTCATGGGAAATTTCAGTAGGAGATGTTTAATGCTAAAAAAAAGATGCAACTGAAAAAAAGTGATTGAAATAAGAATAAAGTTCATTGTGCTGCCTTACCACTTCATAAAATAATTTTAAGAAGCACTGTAAATATTTAATGTGTTCAACGTACTATTGTAAATGTTAGGAGTTTAATTTAACATTAGGTATTTTTTTACTTATCATTGTTAATATTTTTATTTTACATATATAGGGCTTATAGAAAAATATAATAAAATCACAACTTTATGAAATCTATAATATTTTTAAATTGATCTCATAGAAAGTAGAAAAATTAGCAACACACAAGTTAAAAATAACCGATAGTCCTTTTTAAAATTTTAATTCTCTCTAATTACATTGAATTTCTGCAGATTATTTAGCAGATAATAAAGAAATAACTTCTTTTAATAATTTCTTATTTAGATCTTAATATTAAAGAAAAATTTTTTATCTACGATAATGAATATAACCCGCTATATATGATTAGAAAATGTGTGCAAGGATGTTTTACTTAACATAAATGAAGCCTTTTACTTTTTAACATAAAAAAAACTGCAAATAAACTGAATGGCTAAAAAAATTGAGCAATCAGTACTATGTAACTCAGCTTTACATAGCTATGTGTATATATATAATTTTGCACAGAATGCATATAATAATTCAATTCTTTAGAATAACTGTACGAGTCTGATATTGTGCAATTAGTATTTTCATTTTTTAAAATTATTAAAGATTTTTAAGCGCTCGATTTGAGGAATTAATTATCATTGATTTACGATATTCATAAATATTTATAACATTATGATAACTATGTTAGTATTCATAATATATTAATATAAATGGAATCTCAACGTATATAATTTCTTCTTAAAAATTTTTTTTTCAATTTTTTTTTTAAAAAATTGTTTTATTTTATTCGAAAATTTCTATATACCTGAGTTAAGTGACACACAGTTCCGAGTTTTCAAGGTAACTCAATTTTTTAACATCAAAATAAAAGCTATCTTTTTAACCATAGTAACTATAATTTTGTAGCTTGGGAATAGATAGTTTTCAGCTTGCCTGATTATTTCATGAATATCAATAAAGTATTCGTCCCATATAGAAAAAAAATGCTACAGTTTATTATTTGTTATAGCTTAACTACTGGCCTGTATCCACCCTGTATCAAAATTCCTTGGGTGGAGGGGGGGGGCCTTTTTTGGAAATGGGAGCTTTGTTTATGGTAGTAATGATAACATTTTACAGTTTTTTGGGCATACACATGTTGGGACCCCTGTAGCTTGGGGGCCCCGTATCATTGACGCGGCTGATATGGTGGTAGTTTAAACTACTTACAATGAAAAATTTGTAAGAATATATAGCTACCTAGAGAAAAAAAAATGTATTCAACTAAAATTCAGGAGGCCATCGATTGCAGATTACTTGTTTTCAACAGTTAAATTTCAACTTCCCTCTAAAAAGATTCTTAAAAATCCTATAATTGACATGATACCAAAGAAAACAGAAGACTAAATTATGCTCATCCACCAGACATTGACCCTAATTTTGAGGTTCAATGAAAAAAAAAATCCAACCTATATATTTGAATAAACTAACTCTATCGCAGGATAAAACAGATAAAAGAATAAAAAGAAAAAAAATAGTACATCGCCTTTTCGTTTCCATCTGCGATACTTCGCAGAGTAAGTAGAAAAAACAAGATAAATAATACCACTGAATCAAACATTATCGTAATGTTCTTCAGAAAGATCAGTAGATTAATATATGAAAGATTATGAGGAACACAGTACAAAAATGTATTCGTTTTCTAAAATATCATTTAGAAAAAGAAGTTTCAAAAGGTTATCAAAATAATTATAAGTTATTAGATAAAACAAATTAACATAGTTTTGTGTAATACAAAGACAG
The DNA here is from genome assembly GCA_019973955.1 of Trichonephila inaurata madagascariensis. Lineage (NCBI taxonomy): Eukaryota > Metazoa > Arthropoda > Arachnida > Araneae > Nephilidae > Trichonephila > Trichonephila inaurata. The sequence continues at coordinate 359,283 of BMAV01009632.1, read as the reverse complement.
AATCAACATAGATTTGGAACAAAAATTAGCTCATGGTGTACTTTTTTAAAGTACGATGTTAATTTCGATGCGTTTACTTAAGCATGAAACCAAATGAGATGTTATAGAAAAAAGCTGACAAAACCAATTTTCTAACCTCAAGTGACAGCGATTAGGAATCATCATCTGCAACAAAATAACTAGGAAGGGAAAAAAAAGTAGCAGATACGTTACATGAAAAAATACGGAGAAAAACGTCGACACGAAGAGAAGTAATTAAGACATACATGTGGTTGATAAAAAAAAAAATGCATAATATCCGAAGAAAATATGTAAAATGGTACGAAAGAAATAACTATTATACATACATACATGCATTAAAGTATATACATATATGAGTATGCGTATTCACACACAAATTTTTCTAAATACACTCATGGACAAAAAAATTAGCGCACCAAGAAATAATTGCGGGATCGTAATGAAACTTGGCATGAAGGTACATATCGGAAAGATATGCAAATTATTAGAAATGTAGCGTGATTGCGCATTACGTATAGCCGATAGAAGGCGCTTAACGTCTTTCTCCGTGGAGTATAAAACAGGTAACCAAAGCTTGTTTGAGTGTGCTGAATCGTTTACAATGGAAGAGCTGAGGTAGACATGCCATTACACTGTTTTCAAAGACAATATGAGAAGCTGTCGCAGTTTGAGAGAGGGGGGGGAGAATCATCGGCATGATGGAAGCTGGGTGGTCAGCTAGGCGAGTAGCTCGTCAATTAGGCCGCTTTGATTGTGTTGTGAGGAGGTGTTGGGACCAGTTGATCTAAGAGATGTCGTTTACACGAAGACCAGGCTCAGGACGCCCTCGACAGACCGGTCATCGTAAGAAATGCACACGTACAGCCAACTGCTTCATCGGCCGCCATCCAGGCACAGGTAGCACCTCCACTAGGAGCCCCTGTGTCTTCTCGAAACATACGAAGGCGCCTGGCTGAAGGACATTTGGGATCGTGGCGCCCATTACGGGTGCTGCCCTTGACGCCCACCCATCGACGCCTCCGTTTGAAGTGTTACCGCGCACGAGGAAACTGAACTGCAGCGGAATGGAACCAGGTCGACGAAATTAGCGACGAATCCAGATTCAATCTCAGCAGTGATGACAATCGTGTTCATGTGTGGAGACCCCGTGGTGAACGCCTCAATCCTGCCTTTGCTTTACAGTGACACACCGCTCCCACAGATGGTGTGATGGTATGGAGTGCCATTTCCTACAATACATGGTCACCCCTAGTATTAATGTGTGGCACCATGACAGCCCAGTGGTATGTTCATGACATCCTGCAACCACATGTGTTGCCACTCATGCAACGGCTCCCAGGAACCATTTTTCAACAAGACAATGCTCGGCCTCACATGGCAAGGGTATCACAAGACTGTCTCCGCACTGTTACTACTCTTCCTTGGCCTGCCTGATCCCCATATTTGTCTCCAATCGAGCATATCTGGGATCATTTGGGTAGGCGAATTGGGCATCTCACGAGTTTGAATAAACTAGAGGCAAGGTTACAGCAAATATGGAACGAAATGTCTCAAAACATCATACAGAACTTGTATGCCTCAATGTCCGATCGTATCGCATCGTGCATTCGCGCTATAGAGGGGTTTCAACAGGGTATTAAATCCTCCATTCTTTTGCCTTTTTCTCTGAAATAAATTATCTTTTTTCTTTGATTTTCTAATCATTTACTTATATCAAAGTAATCATTACGTATGTAAAATTTCGTTTTATTTTGACGATTCCTTCTTGGTGCGCTAATTTTTTTGTCCATGAGTGTACATTTATCTAGTTATCTATATATGTATATGTTGCAGGAAAATGATGAAATTAGGACTTTCATCGAATCCCTAAGGGAGATGATCAATTCACGCAAGATGTTAAAATAACGTCTCTTTGAGGTCATTTCCCTTATGCAATTAAGCGATTTGATCAAATTCCCGAACTTAGTGAAATGATGAAATGAACAAGTCAGCCATTTTTTTAAAGATATGGGGTTGATATTTAGGGAATCTATAGTACTACCTGTATGGTTAGGGAGTTATATTAACGTCTCCTCAAGGTCATTTCCATGATGAAAGTAAGTGATTTTATCAAATCCTGAACTGTTTCAATGAAATGATGAAATGAACTAGTCAGGATTTGCATATGTAAAATGCTGTCTTTAGGGGTCGAGTCCTTGTACTTCCTAACCATACAGGTAGTACTATCGATCCCCTAAATATCAACCCCATATCTTTAGAAAAATGGCTGACTTGTTCATTTCATCATTTCACTAAAACAGTTCAGGGATTTTTGATCAAATCACTTACTTCAGTAGCGTACACAGAAATTTTTCAAGGGGTGGGGGGGTCCAGGGTCGAAAGTTCACCATTCTTGTATCATGCTCCTTTCGATTTTGTTGATTTTCAGGAACAAAAAACAGTAAAAAACTAATTATTGAATAAATAATTATAGCATTAATTAATAAAATTAATCATTGATAACCTATATTTAATTAAATTTTGCGTACTATATACTTAGAATTATAATCAATCGGAAAAAAGTCAAGGGCTTTAGGGGAGGGGGTCCGGGCCCCCCGGGCCCCCCCCCCTTTGTGTGTGCCACTGACTTACTTACATAAGGGAAATGACCTCAAAGAGACGTTATTTTAACATCTTGCGTGAATTGATCATCTTCATTAGGGATTCGATGAAAGTCCTAATTTCATCAATTTCCTGCGACATGTATATATTTAGGAGAAAAGCATCTCCTCACAACTCATTCTCTAACTCATTACGATATTTGCGAAACTATTAGGTCCCTACAAACTAGAAATTTGGTAAGCATACTTCTTTGGTTGTGTAGAAACAACACACAAGAAGTCCACAAGAAGGGGCTTTGTGGAGATAAACTTCCATGGGGGGAGTTGCAGGGGGTCTTCTAGATTATTGTATTAGATCTACAGATTTGAAATTTGGCAAAAATGTTTCTTTTGTTGAGTAGAGATCTTGTAAGAGAGAATTTTGTAGTAATCTACACGACAACGGGGGGGGGGTATTATAGATAAACAAATTCCCATTTTTGAACAATTAGACTTGTAGATTTGGAATTTGGCAAGCATGTTTCTTCTAATGAGTAGAAATCCGCTAAAAATGATGTTTGAGGAAATCGACTACGAGAGGTGTTACAGTAATGTAAATGATAAATAGGGATATGTTTCAGAAATTCTGAAGTCCTATCCTTTTAAAATCAAAAGATGAAAATAAAAATAAATAAAAATAAACAGGAAAAAATCTAAAAGTAAGTGCTAACAGATTTCAACAGTACAATAATTCTCCTCCTCAAATTTAAATTTTATCATCTATTATTTCCAGTATCGCGTATGTCTTATAAATTATCTCCCTTCGAGGCTTAAGGTTTTGTCAGGTAATATTATGAAATTTTGTATGGTAGTGTAAGGATTGAAGTTGTTTTAGAAATACAGAAAAACTGATTCTTTCCTAAAGAAACGTGCGAGCAATTTGGAGAAAATTATCATCAGAGAAATTATTAATATACATTTAATATTATCTTAAAGATTTGAAAAAAAAAAAATCAAAGGAAAATAACTTCAACAATCAACGGGAAAAGCAAAAAATAGAAAATAAGTTTATTTGTGAATTGATTTATTTTACAAACATTGTTGAGAATGCTCGGTATAAAATTCTTTGATCTAACTTAAGGCTGTTTTCAGTAAAAATACAAGAGCTTGAACTAAACGCGAAGCACATTTTCAGACAGAAAAATGCTTTAATTTTTTCATGGAAATTTGCAACATTATAACTCATACATCTGTTAACAATATAATGTTTTCAAAAATTTCAAAATATTCCATGAATGATTCTTTTTTTTCATTTGAATATGTGAAGGGACATCTCATTTAACATTACGGTATAGGAGAAAAACGCGAAACACGTTTTATATACCAGAAAAAATGGATCGACTCTGTTAAAAATCGACAGTATGATACAAAATGCTGCTCTCTAAAGGATAGTGAAGCCAGAATATTATATTAATTTTTCATTTCTTTTATATCTAAAAAATTGTTCCAAATTCGGCTCCTATTCTTTAACATTAACCGAAGACAGCGTTAAGTTATCCAACTACGTTCGGAACCGTGATTTTAAAAAGCGCATAAATGGATAATTTTCATGATATTTAGTGTCACTCAGATTAGAATACATGCATAAAATTGTTTCAAGGACATTTTGACAAAAAAAATTATTTAAATACAATATTTTGGCAAAAAATTAACTTAGTATAACCTTTTTTCAAAATGTTCTCCTTTTGTGAAAAATGCTTCTATTATAATAATACTTTGCCTGTATATAGCTCAGACCTCTCTACAGAGGCTCAACTAGAATTTTTGAAAAATTCACATTGTTTTCAGAGTTACCACCCATTGAAATAATTATTGGCGTTTTTTTCTTAAAATTGCTCCTCTCTGTTGGCGTAAAATATGGATAAACCCACTTCTAAGTTATATATTTCAAAAATTCTAGTTGAACCTCTGTATAGAGGTCTGAGTTATATACAGGCAAAATATTATTATAATAGAAGCATTTTTCACAAAAGAAGAACACATTTTGACAATTTTTAAACAATACATTAAACAATATTTTTTGTCAAAATGTCCTTAAAACAATTTTATACATGTACTCTAATCTAAGTGACACTAAATATCATGAAAATTATCCATTTATGCGCTTTTGCAAAATCACGGTTCCGAATGTAGTCGGATACCTTAAGAAAGCCATCAACATGTACAGCAGGATCCTGGTTGACTTGACTGCTTAACCGTAACACCTTTTACCACCCTGAAGTCAAAACAGTAGCACGACCTCTGGCAGCAAATGGGTTGAAATTTTTTCTACAAGACAACATCCGAAGTTTTTGGATAAACAAAGAAGGGAACGCAAATAAAAAAAAAACAATCAGAAACGTAAACACGAGAAAAAGGGTCACTCATTCCCATCACGCTCTGACAATTCGAATTCTCTCGCTCCCATATAGTTCTTTTTTTAAGCTAATTACCCTTAACCGTCATAGTGAACAAAATCTTCACGCGTAATGCTATCAAGAGAAGGGGTGGGCAACTTAAGACACTGCGATGATTTATTTCTTGAACTCGAAATTGACTTTGGTGACTCATTTTCAATTTATAGCGGATGTTTTTCAGCGGTGCGAATAGTCCCAGGTGTGCAAACCAGCCAATTTCTGCAAAAATAAAATTAATTTCTCATCCACTCATTATTTCACCGTGCACTGGTAACTACAAGTTGACTGCCCTTGCACAATGGGACGATCACCAATAAAGCGAAGATGAGTCAGAGAATTTAAAGAATATACTCAACTATAAAAAGCTTGGCATGATTAAGAAAGACATTAAAGCATTGTGCATTTTTTTGCTCCATTCTGGAACTTCTGTAAAGAAATATTTTTAAGTGTTCGCGTACGAACTTAAGCAATAAAACTAAGAATAAATAAATATAATTAATTTCTCACGATATGCACAGATCATGACTTTAATTTTAAAAGAAAATTTAATCAATTGGAATACAGATTTCTAAATTTAATGTTAATTTGCAGCCACAAGGTGACAGCAAAAATTTTATTAAAACAAGGACCCTTTCAGCGTTTCTTTCCAGAATTAAGCTGAGTAAGTGAGTGAATTTTAACGTCACACTGCTAGCTTGTGACGGGTTCACGCGGCTTTTCTTTAACATAACCTCTGGGTTCTTTGGGGGCCAAGATTAATGGCAACTCTTTTCTAACCAAAACCCAAGAAGCGAAATGTGAAAAAGAAATGCAAATAAGATAGCTTTTAAATAACAGAAGTTTCAGTAAGTGAAATGGCAATTTGGGGAATGTGGTATGTGTGAAAGAGACAAGTGTGAATAGACAGCCAATCATGAAGTTACGTGGAAGATAAGGCATTAAATCAAGGTGCATACCATTGCACGCGCGCCCAGACGTTTCTTCATAAGACTGAATTTAAATTTGGATTAAGGTAGGATTGATTATTTGATATTAGGACTTGTAATATTATTAGAAGTGAGAGTAGGCGGATTAAATAATTATAGTGGTCTAAGTTACGCGATTCGGTTTAACTATTACTGTGTGTTTGTTCATTATAGATTCTCGCTTAATTAATATTATCTAAATTGTTAGACATTTAAGTTCCATTCTTAATAAAGTCATATTAAGAATCAAAAATGTCTATTCCTTTTGCAAACCCTACACCTCTAGCTCACACTGACAATCAAAGATACGGTCACCCAAGAGGGGCGGTATCACAAGCTACACGAGGGCTTTTGGCGACGGCCCTCGTCATTTTGAACCATGGTCAAGTGACGAGGACGACACCTGAGCTGGCACCCCGCTCTCCCAACTACCACACCAACGGGAGGACGTTTCATCTCTCGACAGATTTAACGTGTATCGCTGCCCTACACTGCGAGTCTTTAGTGGTACTGGGTTCGAACTCATGACACGCCTGCCATGATCCGATACCTTAACCATTGGACTACCGAAGCCCCCACGGAGAACTTGGAGTAAAATTTAGAAACGGATGTTAGTATTTTTTGCTTTAAACAAACAAACCTGTCATTTGTCCCGAATTATGGAATATCGTGAGAAAGTTTTTAATTGCTTTTCGTTGTGGTAAGAGGAGTATCAGTGCAGTTGCTTATCTCCCGAAAAACACTCCTTCCAGAGGAGATTTAGGGTTAAACCTGACAAGATTGATACCCAATGTTGAAAATTTGTTATTGAAGCACCAGATTTACATTCCTCCTATCGAAAAGTATTTGTTTGTTGTTCAGTTATTTTCTGCATTAATTATAAATTTTAATTTAATGTTAATTTTAATTAATGTAATTTAGTATTAATTAATTAAATAAATTTTTTTTAATTAACTAACATGTGTTTCTTAAGTTTTAAAGACTGTATTTCATAACAGTTAGAAATTTAGTTCTTTTAAAGTAAGTAGTGAAGCCCAGTGGCTGAGTGGTTAGTGCATCACCTTTCTTTCTTTTTTCATCTTTCATCCCTTCAGTGAGTCGATAAATGAGTTTGCAAGCTTGCTTGGGAACTTAACATTGGGGGTCTCGCGTCAGAGCGATCACCTGACCGGAACATCTGCTCATGCGCCTCAGGGACTGAATTGGTCACATTAGGCTTTGGCTTTTAGGGGCTGTCGCACCACCGAGTTAAGTTAAAGTAAGTTGTGGTACCACAGCTGTCAAAAAGACATTTAAGTTGATAAATTTGTAAAAAATCATTATTAGGTAAGCAGGGGTCTACCTCAAACTGAGAAACATGGTAAGGGGTCTATGAGACAAACAAATTTGAGAAACTTTGGTGTAAAGTAATGTCCCCATCCTGCATTAGTTTCGTTTTCGCACGATAATCATGCAAAAATGTATGGTATATTTATGTAGAACAATCTTTACGATGCAATGAAATTTTGTAATGTCAGGATTAGCCCTGAGGCAATTAAAACACAATCTGTTCTTTAATATTTATATTCTAGAATTCATTACAGTGAAACACACACAATCTATGGTCGGTGTTGCGCAAAATGTATCTTCTAACACAGCGTTGTAGTTGTGTGTGTGTGAATTACCTTTTAAACTTCGAAATTTCTTCTCTTTTAAAGTTATTTCTTTAGATGTTCTCTCCAATCCCCAAACCTATTTTCTTAAAAAGATTCCATTTTTTGTATGACGTGATTTCTTAACCTTCCAAAAAAGATCAGAGTTCCCACTCTTTTATACGATTATCATCTACCCAATTTTGTAGCAACTGAATTCTATTTAGTCTCGGATAGTTTCACCTCTTTAAACTCCGAAGTATTTAGATTGCTAATTGATTTATGACAAATATCAAGAAGAGTTATTGATGCCATCACTTTTATTGGCTAAAAGTCTGGATAATAATGAATAAGTGAACACGTGTTTATTTTCATAATGACTCTGTTCAAGGTCTCCCACGCTTCAGAACAATTCCAATTAATAATCGAGAAGCTTTTCATTAACCGACCGGCATCTTCTGAGTCCTGTCCAATTTTGTTCTTTGAGGAATTTCCAAATCAGAATTATCATTAACAGTTGAATCCCAAACTGACGATGAAATTTAACACAGATCACAAGTAATACTTGAAATAGTTAACAACTCCTTCAACTCATCAAATTAAATGCAGAAATATACAACTGGCCACGAACACCATAAATTGTGTGGCCGTGGTAGCAGAGTGGTCAGGGTCGCGAACACGTGACCGGCAGTGTTTCTGTCGAGTCGTTGGGTTTGATTTCGTCGCCATTAAGGATCAGCCGTGCAGAGGAGCGAAATTTGTCGAGGCTCCAAGTCCTTCACGTTGGAGTGGTGTGGAAGAATTGAATGAGTGAGTGAATGATTACGTCGCACTGCTCAGCTACTCGAGGGCTTTTGGCGATGGATCTCGTAATTTTGAACCATGGTCAAGGTGACGAGGATGACATCTGAGCTGACAGCACTTCTTCTAACTACCACACCACACCAACGGGAGGACGTTTGAGCTCTCGACAGATTTAACGTGCATCGCTCCCCTACGTGGCGGGTCTTCAGCTGTACTAGGCTCGAACTCATGACACGCCGGCCAGAGGCCGTTACCTTTACCACTAGCCTACCGCGGCCACGTGGAAGTTTTGGAAAGCGGATGCTAGCTCAGGTGTCGTCCTCATCATGTGGCACTAATATTTTGGGCATTATAAGTTTTATCGTCATGAATATGCTCAAATATGCAATCTTTGAGGTTTACGATATTTTCTACTAAAAGTATAATCAAGATAATTTTTGAGTGTTTTCATAGTATTCAAACAATACTTTTATTATGAAGTATTGCTCAAAAGCAATTGACAATTTTTGCAACTTTTCTTGGAAGTCTTCCAATAATTCATACAGAAAATCCTTGAATGTCTTTTCGTTTACATATTGAAGAATGTTTTTGATATGTTGCGTAATTTAAAAGAAATTAAATTCGAAATATTAATTGAATATTTATTTTCAAAACAAGGTCAGACAAACTTTAGCTTTAAATTAGCCGGCATAATATCTAAACTAAATATTATTCACGGAATATTACTGTCAATTTGGATTTATCAATATAACGTTATATAAAACGTCAAATAAATGTACAACCAAGTGTGCAGTCTTTTTGAAAATAGATTAAGTTTTCATTTTATTTTAATCACAAGAGAGAAGAAAAATATGGAAACTATCTCTCTCTCGAACAGACGATAATGAAATCGATTTCAATTATTTCAGAGCCCAATAACTGAAAGTAAATGAAAGGGAAAAAAAACAACTTTCGATATCAGCCTATCTCACTCTAATTTTGTTTCTAACCCTTAATTTTACTCCTGAACGTGGGACTTTCTCATGAATGTCTTTGGAACTCATTATCCAGCACAAAGACGCATCAAAAGTAGCCCATTTTTATTCTCTGTCATATTGAATCATTTCTCTTTCATTTAGCTCGCATTTCAGCTATTGAAAACCCACAGTTAGAATAAATAGTTTTAAAATATTACTAAGCAGTGTACTGCTGAATGATTAGTATTTATGATAAATTATATAAATTCAGGCAATTCTTTTTTTCCTTATGGAAATTTTTTAAAAATACTACATTTTCAAACCCTAAAGAGAAAAAAGACAAAGCTGAATACTGGGTACTCTAATAAGTAATACATAGTTAAAAAATATTAAATGTAATTTTTCTAAAGATAGTGATTAAATCCCTGCGTAAACAACGCTTAATTATCAATTCAGCACAGACAGGGGATTTTTGTTAAAATAAGGGATATTAAATGAATCAAGAATAATATAAACATACTTTTTTATTCCTATTGTTTTCATCTAACTTCCTATTCACGTCATTACTTTAGTAATTGTGAGTGAATAACAGAAAAAAGGCATTGCTACTGTGGATCGCTAGATTCATAAAATTTTCAGAAGTAATGGTTTTGTTGTATCGTACATTTCTTTCCCAATCCTGGTTTTATAATTTTAAAGGTAATTGTGTAATTTATGCCAAAGCTTAATCCTGATTATCCTTAACTGGATTGTAAACTTTCGAGTTTCAATTACATTGCTGGCCACCGTAAATGAAACACCCTGAAGGAAACATGCAAATAACATGAAATTTACAACATGCATTAGCGGAGGTGAGATATGCAAATGATTAGAATTTCAGTGCAGACACACATCACGCGTGCCTGTGGTGCCACCTCAACGCACTATTTAAGGCTTGGAGATTTCGACGATTTCAAGTTCGGCAATTGTGTTTTTCTCGTGGTTTTTTCAAAAAACGATCAGTTATGTCTCGTAGAAAACAGCGATCAGCTTTTCATCAAGTATCCGAGTTCGACAGAGGAAGGATAGTGGCCTACCGAGATTGTGGATTATCTTTCAGGAAAATCGGTAGTCGTGTTGGACGAAACCAAACAACTGTAATGCGGATATGTGAGCGTTGGATGCAGGAGGGTACGACGGACCGACGTGGTCGATCGCATCCACCTCAGTGCACCACTTCACGTGAGGACAGGCAAATTGTGTGCATGGCAGTGACGGATCACTCAGTCACATCACGAGCCATAGAACAGCACATTGAGTCTGTAACGCAACCTTCCGTTTCTGCGCGTACCATTCGACGCCGTTTACATCAGAGTGGTCTGTCCGCAAGACGTCCATTGCTTGGTCTACCCTTGACGCAGAACCACAGACGGCTCCGCCGCCAATGGTGCGGTGAAAGAAGGATGTGGGTGGCAGAATG
>BMAV01009632.1:313940-330143 GCA_019973955.1 Trichonephila inaurata madagascariensis | reverse complement strand
GCGCACTGAGGCATGGCGTAGACAAAACAAAATGATTAAGGAATCGCGCCAAAAAGGTTTTTATTGGTCTCCATATAACGCGGTACGAATGATGTGATTTGTACTAATTCTGAGTTTCTTATAGCGTGGTTTCCATACAACGCGGTAGACAGTTTCCATAGAACGCGCTACTAATTAGCCTGGTTTGTACGGTTAAATCCGAGTTTCTTATAGCGCGGTTCCATATAACGCGGTAAGCACTCACCGCGTTATAGGAGGGTTGACTGTACTTTTTAAAAAGCTTGAAATATTTTAACTCTGAAAATGTCGAATATAGAGCCTCGGATTTTTTAAAAAAAGTCAAACTGGAAGCGATCTATTTCCAATCGTTAAATACTTATCTGAGTCTGAAAACTTATAACGAGAAGCAAATTTGAAAAGGTGGCGAATTCAGCTAAACCGAAAGAAAAATAAAATAAAATTGATAAATTAGTACGAGAACATCTAAAATTTTCTGATGTCGTTTATTAACCTTTTAACTGCCATGTCCGTATTGTCTCGGGCAAGGCTCTAGTGTTCCAAAATGTCACTCCCGAGTATTATACGGGGTAATTTATTACGGAGGGTGTAGATCTTGTGATCACAGGAAATATCTTTTTAATCGATTATCTGAAAACGCCAGAAAAAATATTATTAAAAGATATTTTTACATTTACTAGATAAGCTATACTCTGAAACTGATTTTTGCTCTATAGAAATGTAGCTGTGTGTGTGGGAAACGTATTACATTTTTAAAATTTCGTATCAAAGTTGTACAAGAGCTTTTACATGAATACAGTCGAACCTCTATATTGCGAGTTTTTCTATATAGCGAAATTTTTCCAGGAACCTTGAACATTTCATGATTTTCTTCGTAAAATAACCTCTCTATAGCGCAGTGCATTTTCTATATAACAAACTTCTTTTGAGATTCAATTTTTATTCTCCTTTTTTTTTTTAAGTATTTCTGAAAAAATTTCAAGTTATTCTTTCTTTAACATATTTTATGGTGGTCATAAATCTTGAACTGGTTTTAGTAGATCCTATAACTCGCCGAGAGCGATAGAGTTCTGGACGTTTCATCCAAGAAGTACAACCTTTAACCCCCATTGCCCAGTTCATTAGAAACATCTTCGATATCCTCTTTTACCCTCAGTGGAGTTGTCCCGTGTCCCCGTGTTCTAATTATAAAATAATTTATGTTAAATATTACTTGTATGCTTTAAATTATAAAATGTCCTTAAAATTCATTAATTTTAGTATAAAAATTTTTTCTTAATATTGAAAATACAGTGAATTCTTCGACTTTCTTTTTCTTGTTTTCCATACAGATTTTCTTTCTTTCTTTTTTGATGGGTAAGATATATAAAAAAAACCATATATTAATTTAAAAAAGAGGTATGAATTATTAGTTTTTTTAATATATAGTGTTTATGAATTTAAAATTTGTTTTATGTAGTTTATAAAGTATATTAAAAGAGAGATGAACCTCTGTATAACGAATTTTCCATATAACTAACTTTTTCCGGGATTTAGCGACTTCGTTATATAGAGGTCCGACTATATAGTGATGTAGCTTCTGAACAAACGAATCCTGGCAGACCACATACAGTAAATAACCCTGCACATCTTACTGAACGACATTTTATTTATCCCATATTCCTCTTAATCCTGCGAAACATGAGTCTAAAGGACAGTGCAAAGTGTGTTGTTCCAAAAAGGATGCAAATGAAAAAATGATAAGGTAGGAAACAAGATTCTGGAGTAATGATTGCGGAGTTGATGTGTGCTTGGAAAAGTGTGCGTTTCCACAAAAAAATGGATTATTGAACTACGAATAGGTATTTTTTTATTTTTCAGAAAATAATGCTCCACTAGAAGCGAACTTTACCACTGCCATGCTGTGTGGCAGCCACTTCAAGCGAATACATAGTTGCTATAAAATATAAAAATATTTATATATGCATATAATTCAAAATATAAATTTTTAAATACTAAGTTTCTTTTATTTTGTACTAAACATTTGATTTTTGCAATAAATAACTTGACAATTTATGTACCCAAATTATCAAAATAACTTGACAGTTAAAGGATGTTATTATACCTTTTGACTTTTCCCATGAATTTTTCAAGATTAACTTATTTTTTCTGGCTGTTTCTGGATCGCTAAAGAAAATGACACATTACCAAAAACAAAATTGTACTTTAATTTTATAATGCTTTTTTATGTTAAGGAATGCATATAATCATTGGTTTTAGTGTATTAGGTACATATATAACACAAAATTAGACATGTGTTTTGAAAACTAGAATACAATGTGACATTTTAGTAGAGCTTAATGCAATACGAATTGCATATATTAATTAATTCTCTAAAATGAAACAGTAATCAATAATTACAGGTTTGTTCAGTGCGCATTTTTTAATATATTTTAGAAAACTATAAAAAAGATTTTTAATCTATACATATAAATAAAAATGAAGTGTCTGTTTGTAATTTGAAATTAACAGCTTTTTACTAAATGCATTTAAAAGTATATAAGGTACTTATATGAAAAAATCAATTTTTAAAATATTTGTCTGCCTGTCTGTCTGTCTGTATGTATGTCTGTATGTCTGTCTATCTGTCTGTCTGTTCCGGCTAATCTCTGAAACGGCTGGACCAATTTTGACGAAATCTTCACTGGCAGATAGCTAATGTTATAAGAAATAACTTAGGCTACTTTTATTATAGAAAAAAAAATTAGGGTTTCGAGAAAATAAAATTAAAACCAATGAAATAGTGCGCAATATCCCAATAGCAAATAGGGATTATTTTTATTCAATAGGAACTATTTTATTTCGCGAGCCTTCTGTCTCAACGATTTCTAGCAGTTATATCAAACTTTTCTGTTTGATTAGGTTGCTGCCACTCATGACATTTCCCGTTCATCTCCTATGATCCTAAAGATTTTACAGTCCTTAATTGCTTTGTCAAAGGTCATGCGTCCCTTTCACCCCCTTCCTTGCGGCTTCCTTTGTATTCGCGTTTCACCCTACTGCTACTTAGACCTATTTTGATCCTAATGATTTTAGTCCTCACCCCATTGACAGAGTCAAAGGTCATGCATCCCTTTCACTCAACAAAAAACAAAGGAAAAAAATAAATAAAACAAAAAAGAAACATAGATTTACAAAGTAGAAGAATGGCATTATACTTATAGCATAAGTATTTCTTTACGTAGAATACATAATTATTAAGTTTTCGTTAACTCTTTGAAGTGAATAAACACTTTTTTGTTAAATTACACGTGGATGAAGTCGCGGGTTTATAACCGCGTTATTTAACATAAAATAAATGCATCAGAAAGTAATAACGTGTTACACATCCAGATACAAATTATTTACACTATTTTAAGTGTTTATTACACAAAATTTGTAACCATGTGTTACTTTTGCTGAGCAGATAGGTGTTTTAAAAAAATCGACCCACAAGAAAGTTACAGGGCGTCATAAATAATAATAATAATTAAAAAAATTTAAAAAATTCAGCTATTATATCTAAAGACTTAAAATTCAGACAACGTGGTTTTTTTTGTTTAACTGAGATATGCAAAAAGCTTTTTTTTAAAAAAAAAATTTTACAATTTGCGTAAAATTAACTCTAAAAACTTCTTTATCCTTCAGTCTGCATTGTTTAATTTTTAAATTCACCCGTGCGAAGAACGGGTATACCAGCTAATATTATAATATAATTTAATATGTTATACGATATTAAATATAATTTAATACATTTTACTATCAACAACTTTTCTTTCAGCACCATACTCTGACTTAAATTGACGTCATACTATAGCAGGGGTGGCCAACTTTTTGGGAAAAAGTGCCACTATCGGAATAAAAAAGATTATGCGTGCCACACTTCCACTTTTCCAACAAACAAAAGAATATGAAAAAGTGACAAAGTTATTTATAGGCTCACACACACATTATGGATTTTTTAGACAAGCAGCACATTTTTTTTCAAGTCTAAGTATAGTCGCAATTTAAAAATAATATAATAAATAAGACAAAAGTACAAACTTAGGTTTTTATTGTTAATAAACTTTTTACAAGTTCACACACAAATCAGTTAGGTTAGGTATAAAATAAAAATGAGTAACTTGAAACATTCAATTCTAAATCATTATTAAACAGTCAGTATACTTTCTTAATGTGGTTTTTGAATTTATAGGGGGTTTTTTTTAAACCAAACCACATCTATATTATAACTGGTTTTCGCAGATGCTAACAAAATTAGATTATTTTAGGAGCATATCGGTTAATTATGAGTAATATATGTATTCTGATTGTATTAATTTCATAACAGAAAACATTTGTTCACAAACATGTTGATCCAAACCTACAACAATATCTGACAGCAAAATCGTGTAAAAATTTGGAATATTGCTTTTTGGTACTAATTTCCAAAATTTAACATTGTTTGGATCCCCTGCAGTTGAAATAAGTTCCTCGTATTTTCTTATCAGTGTAGTATGGTGCAGTCTATCAATAATTCTGACTTGGATTTCAGGTAGGTATCAATGAACGTCTTGCAGAGAAATTATGAAAAAAAATGTATGAAAAGATCACACACACACAACATTTTTTTTTTTTTTTTATCTTAAAAATCATCAAACTTATATAACACTGAGTTAATCTCACAAAATGAATATTAAATTTTTAAATCTACCATCGCTCAGAGCAATATCATATGATAGATATATGATCACTTGCGGTAGGGGAAAAAAGTACAACATTCCCCCCCCCCTCTTTTAATCTTAAATTTAAATTATCTGAATGTCCCATAATATCGGAAAGAAAAGTTAAATTCCGAAGCCAACTTTCATTCTTGAGTAGCAAACACTCACTGGACAGTGCATTGTTTTCTCCCAGATATTTTAAAAAACACGCTCCTTCAAATTTCAAAATCTCACGAGTGCACTGAAAGCCAGTGCGCGCAACTATGAAGGAGTATTTTCTACATTATAATTTCCTATTGTAATTCAATTAAGTGTATTTAAAAGTAATTTTGATGGTATTTTTGTCTGAGACAACCGCATTTCAACATAACGGTAAAAATTGGTTATAATTTTATCAATTTTTTAAAAAATCTGACCGTACCACTGTTACAACTCAGCCGTGTCACACTGTGCACGCGTGCCGCGGGTTGGCCACCCCTGTGCTAAGACTTTGAACTATGATTAAAGTGATGAGGGCAACATCCAAGGCTGTATCTTTTAATCCAAATTTCTTAAAATCACTACTTGAGGACTTTAAAATCCAATAAAATTTACATAGAAGGACCCACATACTGGGATTCACAGCTTGACTTGAACATCGACGATTCTGAATTAGACACTAACCCCTGGTTTACTATGACTCTTAGCACACAGTATCTTAGATACTAAACTAATTTGATTGATTGAAGTATTATTTATTAGCATCACTCTAAGAAACAATACAAGAGATATGCGTGATGAACCTCGAGTTTTTGAACCATGGTTAGTTGACGAGAATGACACTCGAGCCCTCATCCCACTCTCCGATCCACACCACGCCACCGTGAGAACTTCGAGCCTCGACAGATTTCACGCGTATTTGACTATCTTATGAGAATTTGTGCACTGCTCCGCGCATTTGTGAACGAATCAGTGTTTCATTAAGCTTGATAGCACTTTATATAATTGATACAAAAAGTTATTCAAACTATTTTGAAATGAAAACCCTAAAAATTTAATCATGTGACCATTTATGGGTCGCGTTGTTTTTCATTGGAACATTTATCAAAATGTACGTATTCGAGCTTTTACATAACTAAACAAATGTATAAAATCATCGTTTTAAAAGTTTCTAATCAAATTTCAATAAATGAGTGGTTTTGCGATTTATTCATTCATTTAAATTGGGAACAATGTTAAGCAATTTATATGCTAAGAAAACTTCGCGTTGAGTATTCAAACTATGTAAAAAACATTTGGATAAAAAATGAATTTTTAAAATTATGTTTTATTCCTACAAATAATTATTAAAAACGAGACAGTATAAAACACGCAATACATAAATACTTTAAAATATGCGAAATAATCATGAAAGAGCTAAATCTCATCCCTGTCCCACAGTTTTCTAAATTTAAAAAATAATTTTATTAGCAAGTTCAATCACAATGCATTTCGTAATCTTTTTTCCCTAATGCATGTTTATTTATAAAATAAGATATTCCAACTTAGCTAATTGCATATTTGATGTTTTAAATCAATTTAATCGGGATATACTAGCTCTAAGCAATGTTTACTTACTTGGAATTATTAATAGGTTATGTGTGAATTTATATATATAATACTTTAAATCGATATATTGTGAATGTGTTATTTACGTATAATATGCCGTCAACTGATTCGGTCGAATCAAAAAACATCCTAAAATGTGGCGTCATGCATCCAATAGTGGAAAACTATTCCAGCTCATGTTAAAACATTATAATCTTCTTCGCACATGCTTGAATACAATAACCATTTTTATAGGTTATACTATCCCGCGCATGCTCAAACACAATAATCTTAAACGCACATGCTGGAAAAATAATAACATTTTCAATAATTTGTTATATTATTTTTTTATTTTGTTGAGAAGAATGATTATAATAGGGTCCTATTTTTGTACGGAAGAAAAAGTAGTGGAGTGTTTTCAAAAAATTACGGTTTAATACTAAAGCACCCGAAATACTATGAGTTTTAACAAAATGGCGAAACAAGAAACATCACGAATCCGCAAGACAGCATTTAGGTTCGTATTTGTACGAATTTATTTGACATTGTCTACAGAAAGAAGACTCATGTGTTGCGATTTTGAAAACAATTACGGCGTTTTGATCGCCTAAATGATCTAGTCGTTAGTAGAACTGTCGTTTATTTCAAGTGTATGTGTTTATTTAAATACACAGTATTTAATTCTTCTCTAAATCGCCATTTTGTTTGTCTACGAGATAATAAGGAAGAAGTATGAGCTGGACTTTATTTTCGCGCATGTAAAGTAACGATGAAGCATTCGGCGATGTTTTTTGATTTTACGAAATTGATCGACCTGATAATCGTAAGTATCTGAATCTTCAGTATAAATATATACATTTTCTTGAATTTGAGGTAACACAGCGTTTCTCTTTCTTTTCTTTTCACAGTGTTTGTAAAAACCTTTAATGGGGTTTTCTTTCGTAATGTGAACAATATATTTCTTTATAATACGATTTCTTAAAAATTCTTAAAAAGGAAATCGGTGTCCAAAGTCAACAATTTAAATTTCAAACTATTTGGCATTTTCAGTTTCGTATACAGTTTTAAAATTAATTATAAAGGAGGAAAATACAGCTGTATTCCTTTTTTCTTCATTGTGTGTATATATAATAGAATACTGTGCGAGGAAACTTTTATTAAAACAAAAATCAATAAAAAATGTCACATTTCTGTTATTTTTTACATATTTAAATTATTTTTGTAGAACTTTTGCTATTGTTTATATGCAGTTCATTTCATGGAGTAAAAGTTATCTAATCAAAAAGCATAACAATCACTAAACCTTTAAAACCATGTTAGCTCTAAGACATTAAAGCGGCGTTTCTCAAACTGTAACCCTTTGAGGGGCATTATAACCCTATGTGGGGGTACGAGCATATCGAAAATAAAAGTTTTTTTAAATACATTATTAAATTACTTAAAGGAAGCAAAACAAAATACGTTTGGACATAATAAAAAATAAAATACACATTTACAATGATATAATATACTTATAAATGCATCAGTATTGCTCAATTTATTTGATAATTAATTTATCAATACTAAATTAAGAACAATATTAATAATTACTAAGAATTTCGATGGACTTCCCATACGCAAAATTTGATACTTATCTTGATAATTTGTACGGTTTATTATTAAAATCGCGCGTATTGTAGCTTTAGCGTTAAAGTACATTATTAAATTCAATACATCGTCATTGTATGGAGGGGAGCGCGAGGAAAATTATGATTGAAAACTGGGTCGCAAATGTTGAAAGTTTGAGAAACACTGTATTAAAGAATACGAAAATAAGCGACAGTTTCAAATTATTAAAAAATAATTTCAAAACTTAATTATGTTCAAAGTTTATGTTAAGCAGAGTTAAGCTATTTAAGAACTAAAAAACAGTAGAAACGTTTAATAAAGTGTTTCATTTCCTTTTAGAGATATCTATAGTTTAGTTTGCACTTACCATCTCCCAAAGTAGGTGCAATAGCACAGTGGTCATGGTCACGAGCTCGTAACTACCACGTCATGACCTAGCGCTACTTAAGACCCACCCCGTGTAGAGGAGCGAATGCACAGTAAGTAAGTAAATTGAGATTTAAAGTTCTCCCTTTGGCGTGGTGTTGTAGTTTGGAGAGGGGTTGTCAGTTCAGGTGACCGTAGTTCAAAAGTACGAGGTATGTCACCAATGGCCCTCTTGTTGCTTTACTTATTCCATCTCCCAAACTGATAGACTGAATTTTCTTCTCTAAGTCATACTCTAAATCCCATGCTTTGTGAAATGATTCACTCATTATTAACATCTTCTACTGTGCAATTTCAGAATACACGACGGTAATTATTTGTACCTACAGAATTATTGATTCAAATAAGCGTTCTAGAGACATATGGACCTGCCGTTTAAAGAGGCTGATAAACGTTCCCCTCCTAACACCCTCCTAACTTCCACACCACACTAAGGGGAGCACGTTCGAGCCTCGACATATAAAACGTCCATCGGCCCCTCTGCAACGTGGTTCTTCAGCGGTACAAGGATCGAACTCATGACACACCAGCCATGCGTCCGTGACCTTGATCACTCGGCTACCGCGGCCAAACATTCTTTGAGAGAATTGAACGCAAATTGATTGATTGAATATTAACGTCGCACTGTTCAGCTGCACGAGGGCTTTTGGCGACGGACCACGTAGTTTTGAACCATGGTCAAGTGACCTGAGCTGGCAACCCCCTTCTCCTAACTACCACACCAACGGGAGGACGTTTCATCTCTCGACAGATTTAACGTACATCGCTGCCCTACACGGCGGGTCTTTAGTGGAACTGGGCTCGAACTCGTGACAAGGTAAGCCACGATCCGATACCTATACCACTCGGCTACCGCGGCCACAAATTGAACGCGAAAGACGATGACTAAGTAGTTAGTTACCTCAGCGACTAGGATATCATGACTTTCTTACAGATTTGAAGAATTTTTTTTCCAAGCAGAAAAGGATCAATTTCTATCACTTTAAAATAAGTTATTTTGTTAAAAATAACTTCTAAGCCAATGTAATTACTCGATGAAATTCGGTACTAATCACCCCTCTCAAGTTATAAAAATCCTTAAATATTCTTAAGGATTTACAAAGTTTTGCGCATTTTCAAACTATTTATTCTATTGCAAGTTATTGAACAGTTCAAAAATTTGTAATTAATCGACATCATTCAAGCAATTTAAATTAATCCTTTAAGAAGTTAAAGCTATTTCTTTGGATATAAATTTGCAAGGAATGATTATATTTATTTTTTGTGCCCTTTAAAACAGCGGTCGCCAACCGGTGGTACGGGAAAAAATTTTGATGGTCCACAGAAAAATTAGGATATTATTTATATTTTTATAATGATTCAATTTCAAAAACGACGAGTAACATAACGTATTATGGAATATATAGATTATGCTTTCTTAAAAAAAAATTGGTTACTACTTTCAGTGATATTTCTTCTGGGTTTAGAGACTTTTTAGCTACTTTTACAAGTATATCTAGCGATGTTGAGAAAGTGAGAGTTGGCAACCATCGTAAATTGGCGGCGTAACTCTTCAGTTCGTTGACATTGCTTTGCGTTACTGGAGGGCTCTTCCTATTCATGAAGTCACTTTTAAATGATATGGAAATATAAATTAATGATAGAGATATGTAAATTAAAGGCAATATAGTTTGAGTGGTCCGCCATTTAGTGGTCAATCATATTAGCGGTCGCCAAAATATAAAATTGTACGTTTAGTGGTTCACGAGGCGTCCCCAGGGGTTCACAATAAAAAATCGAAAAGAAAATTATAAATATGCATACAGTAGGAAGTTTTTAAAACCACGAGTATCTAAAGCTCATTCCAGTTATTAAAACTGAAAATTGTATTTTTGCATAATAATTTTTATTATTTAATACTTTTTAAACTTTTTTTAATAATATAATAAAAAAAAATATTAAAGCGTTTTTTTCTTATATGTACTGCCTACTCTCTCTCTCTCGATAGGTAGTACATATGTTTGCAAAACTAAATATTTTTCGAATGGAAAATGCACCTTTTTTTCATTTGTGGAGGGAAAAACACCTAAAATGAAGGATAGGGAACAATTTATTGACATATCAGCAGATTCAAATTTAAAATTTAAACAGGAACAGCTACTGAATTTTTGGTTGCAAATTTGCAGAACTCTTTCTCACGCAGTTATAAATATTTTCATGCTATTCTGAACAATGTATTTCAGTTAAAAACATTTCTCAACGTATGTGGCAACAAAAAAAATATCTGTCGAGAGCTGAAACGTCCTCCCGTTGGTGTGGTGTGGTAGTTAGGAGAGGGGGTGCCAGCTCAGGTGTCATCCACGTCACTTGACCGTGGTTCAAAATTACGTGGTCCGTCGCCAAAAGCCCTCGTGTAGCTGAACAGTGCGACGTTAATATTCAATCAATCAATCAACAAAAATATAGAAGCAAATTAACACAGAATATGAAATGTGACTGCAGATAGCTTCGATATACCTAGATTTTGATAATTTGTGTAAAAAAATGTAAGCACGTATCTCAGTTATATAAAATATAATGCAATGGTAAATGACACCTGGAATGCTAATGAATGAGTGAATTACATTAATATAATGCTAAAAAATTTTAATAAAAAGTACGGTACCTCTTAATTGTTTTTTCAACATGTTGACCTACTTGAAATATTATTTTAAGATATATTCTTCTAAGGGGCATTTTATTTTTTTGGATGGGGCTCCTCGGAAGCACCTCATGGTTTCGAAGATTCGACAAAGTTCGAAGAACTACTGTTCTAAAGGTTGGCGATCGCTGTTAAAAAGCAAACAACGAAGCAATTGCTTGTTTCAAATTTTAAAATAAAATATGAGTTTAATAAATAATTAAGACTATCAATCAATATTCATTTGACAAAGAAAAATTCACCGAAGATAGTTTTGGATGTGTCTGTAAACTAACTAAATATTTCAAAATACTTAACTTCTATTTTATTTATTATATATTTACCTATATAATATTTGACAAAAAAACCCAATAATAAATTCCATCAAAGAGAGTTCGAAGTGTCTGTAAACTAACTAAATATCTCAAAATGTCCAACTTCTATTTTATTTATTATATGTACGTTTATAATATTTAACATTTTTCCAGAAAAACGTGAATTTAAAAGAGAAAAAAAAAGTTTTGAATACAAAATCAATTCTACAAATATATATTTAAAAATGTCCCAAAACATTGTTTTGAAATGCCTATTTTGATGAATTGGAATTTATTTTCTTAAACATGCATTATTTAACATGACCTTATTTAATCTTCAGTCTCTGATATTTTCACAAAAGGTTTTCTCACGCATAATTTCGCATATTTTATGAATTTTCAGATACTTTATTATCATCTGTCACTTTTTTCTCACTGTATTTAAATAATTGTTGCTTAATGATCAGCATTCCTTCTACCCAAAAGTTGTCTAAAAATGTCTTAGATATAACATGCTTCTCAAGGTTAAAGGGCATGAAAGTTCATATTTCGAAAGTTGAACAGCCTTAATTTTAGGTAAACATATATTGTGAGTGATACAACTCGAGATAATCCTTTGCTTAAGGATTTCTGAGCTTTATGTTTAAAAAATATAAATTAGTGCATTTATTATATATATATATATATATATTATATATATTATATATATATATATATTATATATATACCAAGAAATAATTGCGGGATCGTAACGAAACTTGGCATGAAGGTACATGTTGGGGAAATATGCAAATAATTAGAAATGCAGCTTGATTGCGCATTACGTATAGCCGGTAGATGGTGTTTAACGTCGTTCTCCGTGGAGTATAAAACAGGTAACCAAAGCTTGTTTGAGTGTGCTGAATCGTTTACAAAGAAAGAGCTGTGGTAGACATGCCATTTTCGAAGACAATATGAGAAGCTGTCGCAGTTTGAGAGGGGGAGAGTCATCGGCATGATGGAAGCTGGGTGGTAAGCTAGGCGAGTAGCTCGTCAATTAGGCCGCTCTAATTGTGTTGTGAGGAGGTGTTGGGACCAGTGGATCCGAGAGATGTCATTTACACAAAGACAATGCTCAGAACGCCCTTGACAGACCAGTCGTCGAGAAGACCGCCACATCGTAAGAAATGCATGCATACAGCCAACTGCTAAATCAGCCGCCATCCAGGAACAGGTAGCATCTTCACTAGAGGCCCCTGTGTCTCCTCGAACCATACGAAGGCACCTGGCTGAAGGACATTTGGGATCGCGGCGCCCATTACGTGTGCTGCCCTTGACGCCCACCCATCGACGCCTCCGTTTGGAGTGGTGCCGCGCACGAGGTAACTGGACTGCAGTGGAATGGAACCAGGTCGTCTTTAGCGACGAATCCAGATTCAATCTCAGCAGTGATGACAATCGTGTTCATGTGTGGAGACCCCGTGGTGAACGTCTCAATCCTGCCTTTACTTTACAGCGACGCACCACTCCCACAGCTGGTGTGATGGTATAGGATGTCATTGCCTACAATACACGGTCACCCCTAGTATTGATGCGTGACACCATGACAGCCCAGCGGTATGTCCATCACATCCTGCAACCACATGTGTTACCATTCACGCAACGGCTCCCAGGAGCCATTTTTCAACAAGACAATGCTCGGCCTCACACAGCAAGGGTGTCACAAGACTGTCTCCGCACTGTTACTACCCTTTCTTGGCCTGCCCGATTCCCAGATTTGTCTCCAATCAAGCATACTTGGGATCATTTGGGACGGCGAGTTGGGCATCCCACTAGTTTGAACGAACTAGAGGCAAGGTTACAGCAAATATGGAACGAAATGTCTCAAGACATCATACAGAACTTGTATGCCTCAATGCCCGATCGTATCGCATCGTGCATTCGCGCTATAGAGGGGGTTCAACAGGGTATTAAATCCTCCGTTCTTTTACCTTTTTCTCTGAAATAAATGATCCTTTTTCTTTGATTTTCTAATCATTTAAATCATTAAAGTAGTCATTACGTATGTAAAATTTCGTTTTATTTTGACGACTCCTTCTTGGTGCGCTATTTTTTTTGTCCATGAGTGTATACATATAAATAAATGCCCTAAAAAATTAATATTTACTTAAAATTAGAATTATTTATTTATATGATCTAATTCATAAATCCGAATACCCTATTTCGAAACGCGTCCCATTTCATCTTTCTCTAAGGAATTAAAACATTATTTTGATAGATTTATTAGCAAATCCTCATTAAAAGGATTAGACATTGAATTTTTGATAGATTTTTTGGGGATTCCTTGTAAAAGAATATCGTAATAGTTTACACGTGCCTGACTAATCGGCTTAAACTTTTCCCTGAACACTGATGTAATTTATAACAATAACTTATATTTCCCTCTTCCCTTGCACACGTGATTACATTTTTTTATATTACATTTTCCCCTGTTTATTCTTGGGTACTTAAATCTGCAAAATGAAAAATTCCCTGTCTTGTCACACTCAAAATAAATCTCCAGACGTCAAATTGAATAAACGATGATTTTGGATTTAAAAAGTATTATATATATAATACATTTTATTCTCTTTTTCACGTTTACCATACTATATATCCTTAATATTTAGGAATATTTAATAAAAATTCAGTTTTTCTCTTTTTCCACTCTTAAAGTTAAAAACATATTCAATTTTATAATTCAAGAGAAAAATTACTGCGCACATTTTGCTCAAGATAAATACATTTTTTCTAAATAAATTTTTTTGGTGTTATGAAATGTAATGCACACAGAGGAAATCAAAATGATATATTAATAGTGAGAAAGTTTTCAACAATAAGCATCATTCCACACACACACACACACACACACAAGTTTGAATTTTATCATTTAATCTTAGAAGAAACCAACTTTAAGTGATACTTCGAGGAATACTTGTTTTGATCACCTGATAGAATAAATAAATACTTAAGAAGGGTTTTTGTGTAATTACTACTAATTATTATTTTTAATTCGTAAAAACAAGGAATTGTCATTTAATAAAAACGACGTTCAAAATGTAGCTTGGAATTGTAAGAATAATCTTATGGAGGGAAAACTTTCACTGCTCAAAGAAAATAGAAATAATTTTATCCGTGGGGAACGCAAATGTCTAATTTCGAAACTTTTTTCGCTCTTTCAGGACACTCTTCCATTTTTACGAAAAATAAATAAATCTTTTACTTTCGTGCTTCCAAACTTCCCATCTATAGTAGCGTGTAATACAGAATGCTTCTTCTCACATCATGTATACTTGTTTAATTTTGAATTTCCTTCCAAACACTTTCAAATTGTGATAATGTGCATGCAAGAATGTGCACGCACGCGCGTACGAAGTTCCATGCCGTCTTAATTAAGCATGTCGTTGGTCCCTTACGGTATCATGAACCTCCAGCATCTTGTAGTAATCCAGAGGTAAAGAAGGCAGTTAGATAAGCCGAGCAGCAGTTGAGAAACCTCAGTGATGCATTGAGCGAGAGACGTTCCGGCAGATTTATTTTAGCTTGTTGCCTTTCACACGGGAATGGGAAGAGAGAGCAAGCAAGCAAGCAAATGGAATCTCTTCCAAGTTTACAAACGAGACATTTTAAAAAGAAATTAACATTCCAAGGGATTTGAGCCTTAAGTATTACAAATCACATGCGATCGAAATCCCATCAGTTGGAAATGCAGAGCCACACTCACGTAAATAAACAACGATAGATTAAGGGCGTAGCTTATGACTGCGTTAATTCGTGATCCAGGAGAATTGAAGGAGTCACGTTTTTTTATCATTATTATTTAATGAAATCTGTGTGGAGAATGCGTGTTTCCTTCCAGGCACATGGGATATCAAAGGGGTCTTTGCGTCGCTCACACATTCAGATGAGATGCAGAAAAAATATGCATATTAATCATGCATATTTAACTTTGAAAATATAGATCTTAACTTACAATATATTAGTATCTGAGACCTAAGCAAAAAACTTAAAGTTTAAGTTTTGAAATCATTTCCATCTGAATAGATCGTCATGTGTGTATGTTATCCAGTAGCACACACAAAAAATGTTTCAAGGGGGGGGGGGGGGGGGCCAGGGGGAAAAGTCTACCATTTTGGTATCATGCACCAATACGCCGCCCAAATATTCTTTTGATTTTGAGGATTTTCGGGAACAAAAACAATGCAAAATTAATTATTGAATAAATAATTAGCATTAATTAACAAAATTAATTATTAATAACAAAAACGTAATTAAATTTTACGTTATATACATAGGATTATAATCAATCGGAAAAAAAAATCAAGGGCTATGGAGGGTGTCCGGATCCCTAGGATACCTCCCCCTTGTGTGCGCCACTGGTGTTATCCAATAAGAAAGAAGTATTAGAATGATGACTCACATGAAAATGGTTTTAAATATATGTATGTATGGGGATTTATTAATTACCGTAAAATGCAGCATATAACGCGCACCTATACTTTCAATCTACACTTTTAGATTTTTAGGTATAATCGCCGTATAACGCACTCCCCTTTTTTTATGAAGAAACCTGAAATATACGAGCGCAATGCTCTTATGTTTTGTAGTCATTTATTCCAGGTAATATTCCAAGTCTTAGAAAAAAAATAGTGTACTTCTAGAATTACAACCCTTTAAGGCTGTTTTCGCCATATGTACGATAGCGTGAACTTGACGCGAAGCACATTTTCAGACAGAAAAAATGCCTCAAATTTTATAAAAATTTGTGACGTTGTAGCTCATGTATTTGTTTATAATATAATGTTTTTAAAATTTCAAAATATTTTTCATAAATTAGTATTTCATAATCAGTATTTTCTTTTAAAATGTAAAG
>BMAV01009632.1:294983-313540 GCA_019973955.1 Trichonephila inaurata madagascariensis | reverse complement strand
GTGTGTGTGTGTGTGTGTGTGTACTTTTATATCCGAAAAAATATTCTGAATTCGGCCCCTAATCTTTAACATTATCCGAAGATAGCCTTAAGTTCATAGGGAATGTGTGTGTTACTTCTTTTAAATAAACGATACTTCGATTTATGTAGAAGTCTAATTTTTTTCTCTGCTCATCTTTTTTTTTTCTTTAAGCTATCATTTTATACCAGGCATATAACGCGCACCCGTAAATCTCGATCTTATTTTATGTGTTAAAAGTGAGCGTTATACGCCGGATTTTAAGGTATATATATATATATAAGTGATTTATTAATTAATTAATTAATGCCCTGAAGGAAGCGCCACGAGAGTTATTGGCATCAAACATTGCAGTTTTAAGCTTCAATCAAGTAGTTTGGATGATACTTGTGAGCTGGCACCCAATTCACTCTATTCGTGCCACTCCAACGTGGAGACTTTAAGACATGACAAATTGCTGACTTTCATCTTGAAATAATCTTACACGTTATAAGTACGCACTATTTGCTTGCACGAATTTTTATTTTTCAGTTTTATATATATATCTATAACAAAACTTCAACTTCCCAATTTTTAAATAAAAGATTTTTTTTTTCTTCCCGAGATACTGATAGTTCCATTGAGTCTTTATAAGAACTTCCTCTAAAGGCAAAACAGTATGCTTCTCCTCCATCCTTACATCCTCATAAAACATTCCACTCATGGGAGTGTCTAAATCTGTTCACTAAGAGGAATTAACCAAACGAATTGTAAATAACATTTAAGCTTTGAAATTGAATGAAGAATAGTTTCTATTTTGTCTTCAATACATTTTATTAGAGTAAATGCTGAAGACACCCCTCCACTCCCCACACACAACAAAACTTATTAAATGATTTTTTATGCTATTTTTTAAGTATTGAAATTATGTATGAATGTTGCTTTCAAAATGCTATATCCTGGCATATATATATGAATAATATATATATATATTTCCCTTTAAATATTTCATAAAAGGATTTCTTCTTATAGCTTTATTAAACATGTAAGCAATATGCAGAGAATATACTCCATAACATTGGATTTTCTTCTCTAGAGATGACATTTGCCCTAGAGATAATTTCTATCTCAGCTGTGGACCTAAATCTTCCTCTCAAGTTCAAAGAACTTCTATTTTCATAAATATCAGCTTGTTTTTCAATAAATAATCACAGCGTTGACAAGCATGAGATTTTGTTTGGATATTATATATTTTTAATAGGATTATTCCCTCTCTATAATTATTTACTTCTTTCCCATTTTTTTCGTTATTTTCTGCCATTTGCGTCTTTGACGGATTTTATTTATTGTTCATCGATACCTATAATTTGAAAAAAAAAACTCGATATTATAATGAATACGTGAGTATAAAACAGGAGATTTTATATAAATTCCTACTCAAATAATAGTTATAATGAGGAGAATTATAATCATATATTATTATTTAATGCCTTAACTTTTTTATTTTAATTTAATAAAATTTTCTTACTTGATTCCTTTATATAAAAAATCTTTTTTTCGTACTACCTGAAAATATAATAATGAGTTTCGAGAGAACATTTTCATCGTTATTATCGAAATGTAGAAATGTATGTGTGTTATTATATAGTTTTACTATCTTTTAAGTTTTTAATTAATGTATACATGTTAGTTTTAATATTTGTTAAAAGATGAATTTGTATTCTCTCACATTCCTAGAAAAAAAGTACTATGGAAAAAACAAAATAAGGAATTCTTTCTCCCTTATCGCATTTTTTTTTTTTACTAAGTATTGATTCCTGATATTCTACTTTAGTTTTATCGCATTATAAATTTGTTTTGTTCAATCTGAGAGCATGAGGTAGAGCCTAAATTCCTTCAACTTGGTTAATCCTAATGAATTCAAAAAGTCTTAAGCTATATACCAAATTCAGATAACATAATGCTTTTTGTTGATACAAAATTATCCATATGAAGTTGGGATTTTTTTCTATAACACACACATATGTAAAGAGAGAAAGAGCATAAGTTTGCTACCTAACTGATACAAAAGCATCCAGATGAAGTTAAGATTTATTCTACAGCGTATATATATATATAATATATCAGTAGCGCACACAAAAAATTTTCAAGGGAGAGGTCCAAGGTCGAAAGTCCACCCTTTTGGTATCATGCTCAAATACGTCGCCCAACATATTCTTTTGATTTTGTCGATTTTCGGGAACAAAAACAATACAAAATTAATTATTGAATAAATAATTAGCATTAATTGAAAAATTTAATTATTAATAACAAATACATAATTAAAATTTACGTAATATATACATAGGATTATAACCAATCGAAAAAAAATCAAGGGCTAAGGGGGTGGGAGTGTCCGGACCCCTAGGACATCCCCCTTGTGTGCGCCACTGATATATATACATTAAGAGAGAGCATATAAGTTTTCAGGAGAGAGAGAGAGAGGTATAAACATGAAACAAATATATTGAGATCAGAAAATTAAATTTGTCACACAACTAAAAAAATAGTTAAAATGATTGTTAATAGTATAACCTGTTAAGAATCTACAAAATGGCGTATTCTGTTCAACAGATTTTTATTCCCGGTTGTTTTTTGTTTTTTTTTAGTATACAATAAGAAAATGTAATTATAATTTGTCAACTGAACATAATTTAGATTTTTCTTATCCTTGATTACTAAATGACTGCATCAATATTAAAATAATATAGTAAAGAACACATAACATAAAAAAAAAATATATTGGAAAACCACTTAGAAAACCTAGTTCCTTACAAATCTCATTTTCTTATGTTCTTGAGAAGTATTTACCTTTATAATATTCGTAATATTCCGAGAGATAAGATACTGAATGAAGCTCTTTTCATCCTTTTTTCACTCTTATCCGATGATTCAAATTCCGTCCTCTAAATTGAATTTCGTTCTTTTTTTAAAAACTTAACCAACTGCTTTGTTATAATGCCCTTGTTTAAAAATATTATTCTTAACTAAAAGTAATTTATGTAATTTCATTTATAAAAAAATTTACGTTTGTTATCTATATTCTTCGCAGAAACATTTGGAAAAATATTTGATCCCCAATTTTCATCGCAGTTGAATATTCATTATTTTCAGACTTTGATAGTAAGTATTTTTTAAATATGATAGCAACGTAATGGTTACATTTTTTTCATGAAAAATCTTAAACAGCATGCTAAAATTGTATATTAAAGTTGCTATAGGATTTATGGCTCTAAAAATTAGCATTATTATAGTACGAAAGTCAGACTGTGTGAAATTTATATCCAATTATGGGCGGAATAATTTAAGAATTTGAGTACTACGAAATATTTGAAAACAAATGAAAAAAGTATCATTCAATCAGTTTTAAATTTCTTTGGTTCTGTTTATTTGGATTGCGATTATATTTCCGGAGATGCTTCTTTTTTTAAAAAAAAAAAATAGTATATTGTTCAAATTCTAATGAGAAAACACCATCACTGTGCTAATATTTAAAACTTTATAAATTTCTATAATTTTTACTCTTTATTCTTTTTTTCCAATTTTTTGAGAATATTCTTTCCTTGGGACTTAATGGAAAGTTTTTCTTTTGACGCTGAGGAAAATTTATAAGGATTTACTAACATTTATTCCTGTCAGTTTTTCTTTTGCTATTTTATAAATTTTTTTAATAATTTATGAATTCACAATATATTGAAATAATGCTTTTACAAAATGTCAAAAAGACTAAAAAAAAACTGGTCAAAATGAATGCACGAAATTCATTACTTGAGTGAGTCATGGGCTTAGAAATCGACATCATATAAAGGGTTATATCTTATGCCTATTTCTAGATAACCCTTTAAGAAAATATTCTTCCATAGGCTTTGTGATCAAAGGTTTACTCAGAAAATTATCGATTACTAATACGTTTGTAATAAAACTGCATCTTAGCAATCGAAATTAGTTTTACACACAATGCTGAACAAAATATATAGAACAAAAACTAATTATTTCTTAGTTTCTCTTTCTGTCAATTTTTTTAAAGAAAATTTCAATCATTATTTTTCTTTTTTATTTGGTCAAAGAAAAATTTACATTATTTCTTTTTATAAAGAAAAAAGTTTTAAAACAAATTAAAAAGCGATATTGTATGAAAGAATAAAAAAATAATAATAAATGAGGAGTGTGTATTTTACGCTGTGTTCGCCTCCTTTAATTCTCAGACCAAAGTAAAAAAAAAAGAGATTTTTTATGGGAAACAAATTGTATGATGAATGTGAAAATTCAATTCAAATTTTCTGATGCTTGATTACAACGGTCTAAAAACTCTGACTGCGAGATGTTAAAAAAAGTATTTACAAAATAAATTAGCAGTTGAAATAACAAATAAAAAAAAAAGGTTGTGTAAAAAAAAAGAAATAAACTTCAAAACCAATTCAATTATAAAGGTAAAAAATATACTAACATAAGGTTAATATAAAATGTTTAAAAATATATATACAGTCGAACTTCCATATTACGAACCTCTGTATTGCGAATTTTCCTATATAGCGAACTTTTTACTGGAACCAAAAAACATTTCACGATTTTCTTCGTAAAATAGCCTCCCTATATTGAAGTGCATTTTCTATATAACGAACTTTTTCTCTTGTGATTTATTTTTTTTTCTCTCTATTTTTGAAGTATTTCTGGAGATTTCAAGTTTTATTCTCTTTTAATACATTTAGAGCTTGAGCATCAAAGAAAAAGATTTAATTCTTCACGAAGTGGATAAAGGTGTCAAGAAATTTTCCTTGCCGTTTTTCTTTCTTTCTTTTTTTGCTATAAGTAAGATACTTCAAATTTAAATTTAATTTGGCAAATATATTAATTTATAAAAAGGTGCTTTTTTTCATTCATAGTGTTTATGAGTTTTAAATTTGTTCTATGTTGTTTATAAAGAAAATTGAAAGATGAACCTCTGTATAACGAATTTTCCATATAACGAACTTTTTTTCGGGATTTATTAACTTCGTTACATAGAGGTCCGACGGTTATAAGCAAATAATTTAATCTAAAAAGTGTTGCGGGACAAATACTTAAAATTTCTAAGGGATTATTGAAATTAAAGGCATTTGATATCTTATAGAATGTCGCACAGCTGAGATTTTAAGAATGAAAAGCTTCTTTTAGATTGACAGAATTTAAGATTTTTATCAGAATTGCAAGTGAAAAACAGGCAATAGCTTGTGTTTTGAATCAATGTATTTGCTGATTGACAAATTAGTTTCAAATACGGTAAAATCCGACGTATAACTCGCACTTTTAACACAAAAAATAAGATCGAACTTTTAAGGGTGCGCATTATACACCGGGTATGAAAGTGATAGCTTTAAAAATAAAAAAACATGAGCATAGAGAAAAATTAGACTTCTTCATTTTTGGAAATACTGTTAATTTTTAAAAGAAATGACACACCTCTTATGAACTTACAGGGATGTAGTTCTAGAAGTATAGTATTTTTTTTAAAGGCTTGGAATAATACCTCGTATAAATGACTTTAACCCTTTATATACCGACGGTACTTATAAGTACCACTCACTTTAAAATCACATAGAATAATCATTTTTACGAATACTCTAACGATACTTAGCAGGAATATTCTTTGAAATCTACTCTTCCAAGATATATGGCAGCCCGGGTTCTATGATGAGTATTTTAGCGGGGAAGTTGAATAGTTTTATAGCAGAAATTGCGTTTTCAGCTGATGGCGTTTTTAGCGCATTGTGAAGATTGTCATTTTTGTTCCGAAAAAATAGTTAATGTCAAAATGTGTCTTATTATTTTTTTTTTTTGTATGTAAATGAAGATCTTAGAAAACGACTTGACTATTTATTTTAAGTGAGCAGTGTACATAAGTAATTTTACAGTTGATTATCTTTACTTAATTAATTAGCTCTAACGGGTTAAATTTCCCAAAGTTGAGTATTTTTTTATGTATATCCCTTAATTTTCGATGTAGTAATTCTAAAATATATATATATATATATATTGCATGAAAAAAACTGCAGTAAATCATAATGCGGTAGATAAAGGGTTAAAACACAAGGGCATTGCACACATACTTTTCAAGTTAATTTGTAAAAAAAGGGGTGAGCGTTATGCAGCGAATATACCTAAAAATTAAAAATTGCAGCTTGAAAGTATAGGTGCGCTTTATACGCCGGATTTTACGATACTTATATATCTGGAGTTAAGCAAATAAATTATATTTAGTTTCACTTATATGTAATACTTAATTTTTTCTCAATGGGATCAATAATAAAACTATTTTGAGTGATAAATATTATTTATTTAAAAGGAAAATATTTTGATAAATTATTAGATAATGCCTACTTAAGCTATGATGTTATTAATATTCATTGATTGATTGTTAGATATTAACATCACACGAGGGAGAAACTCGAGGGCTATGAGCAAAGGACCTCACAACTTTGAAACACATTCAAATGACGAGGACGGCACCCGGTTGGCATCCCACTTTTTAAGCTTCCACAACACTCCAACGTGAGAACATTGAGCTTCGACAAATTTAACGTGCATCATTTCTTCTCTACACACGATGAGTGTTTATATATATTTGAAAATACTCATTATGTAAGTGACAGAAATATGGAAAGAAATTATCTTTTTTCATGAGATTATCATTAAGATGTTCAATACACACAATTTTGTTAATTATATAACTTATCAGTTAATCATGTTAGTATATATTTACCGTATTTATACTCGAATCTAAGCCGCACTTTTTATTCAATATTAAAGCTACTAAAAATCGGGTGCGGCTTAGAATCGATTTAAAAAAATGCGTTGGATGGGACAATTAGAGCAATTACATGTTCTAAACTATTTTACACTATTTTTCATTTTCCTCAAAGACTTGTTTAGAATTTAGGGTGCGGTTTAGATTCGAGTAAACACGGTCAATACTTTGAAGCTCTAGTGTCTTTAAATTCTGAAGAGACGGAAATATTCATTCAGGACGTTAAAATCAAAGTTCATTATTGAACCATCTAGAGTTAAATGAGGAAACAGAATGACTCTCTCATCTTTTAGAATATGAACACCCTTGTCTTACAAATCAGTTATACAAAAAAAAAAAAAAACGTTTTTTATCAAAATTACTTGTACCCCACAACTCCATCTACTATATTCAAAAGCGTTGCGGAGAAATTTTTACAGAGAAAATGTTGAGAAATTTTTATTAACATAATCTCGAAATTTAATTTCTGTTTTACTCCTGTTCCTGTGTTAATTACTCCTGTGTAAATTTGGGCAGAAAAAGGTAGGTATAGTTTGTGTAAGATCTCAAAAATTATATTTGAAAATACTTTTATCACAAAATCAACACAGTTTTTCGAACTTACTGTATAAATAACATGACGACGAATGAACAAAACAAACAAGACTAATGGTTGCTTTAGAAAACAAATAAAGAATATTTTTCATACTGTCATCAATGCCTGACGAAAGAAATTTTGTTTATATTGATTATAGCTGAAGATTATAAATTATACATACGGTTTCAACTAATTTATGCTCTGAAACTTTTCTTATTTCTAATCTTTGGAACAGCGGTGACTATATTAAAGTGTACGCGATTTGTGCTTCAATCAATACCACACTCTCGGCTTTGGTAAAAAGTTATAGTTCCGGGTTAAAAAGAACTTTCCCCCTTTTTTTTCTTAATTTGCATGAAGAAAGGGAATTGTATTTATGAACAAAACTTGAGCAACTATTGAAAAACAATATAAAAAGAATTGCAAACCATGGAAAAGTCCCACTGCAAAGGATCCCTTTGTCTTATGATAAAAAAAAAATGTGTACTCCCTATTCAACGACCAAGTACGAAACCGAAAATCAATTTACTAACATAAGGATGCCGAAAAACACCAAACGGGTCGTTTTCTCAAGGATAATTGATTCCCCCTTCCCTCTAAACGCCCATCCTTATGCAAACACAAAGCAAATTTCTTAAGAATCGATTTCGAAAAGGCGTCGAAAGATACCCGCTATTAATGACGTTCAGGCGAATGAGCAAAAAACGCAAAAATGCGTAAAGCTTTTACTCAATGATACGAAACGTTGGTTGAGTAGAAACGCTCACTGAAATTTGTTTGTTTTTCGGAACATGATGTCCCACGGGAAATTCGAGGTAGCAGCAGAATTCTTATTTCTTTATTCTAGTTAATTTTGGCATCGGAAGGAGGGAAGTTTTTATTGCTCCCTCCCTACCTTTGCTCAGACAATGACCTCTAGGTGAAATCAATAAAAAGTTAATTGCTCGAATAAAAATTTGCACCAAAAAGATCATAAAGCTCAATCTGAGTATTAAAAAGCTCTTAGTTATAAATTTCGTCCAAGGAATAATTAAAAAGTTTATATGCTAATTATATGTATAGACCAGTCGGATCCCAATTTAACAAATTCATTGGAATCGAACATTTTGCTCGTTAAATCGAGGTTATTCGTTATATTGGGATCCAAACAAAATACATTTGTTGCTCTTAACATTTGGACAGTCTATATAGTAAGCAACTACGTAAAAAATACCCATAGTTAGAAATTACACACTTTTTATTCAATAGCTAAAAGTACTACTATTAGCAAATTATTACGCACCAGTTAATTGGAAATTTTAAAATACTAAAAGATATTTGACAATCTTTTTGATTCCTGATTTGAAGGAGTACTTTTTCGACTTTATTCTGAGATGAAAATACTGCGTCATTTACATCCTGCTACATAAAGTGTGTTTTCAAATTTTCCAAACAATGTAAAGCATTAGGAAATGTAACAGTTTTGATATTAGTTTTAATTATCACTTTCTGCATTAGAACCGTTATTGGCTCCCACAAATCAACAAAGATCGCGGTAGCTTAGTGGTCAAGGTAACGTATTCGTGGCTGGCGTGTCATGAGTTCGAGTCCAGTCCAACTGAAGACCCGTCGTTTAGGGGAGCGATACACGTTAAATCCGTCGAGAGTTCAAACGTCCTTCAGTTGGTGTGTTGTGGTAGTTAGGAGAGGGGTGCTAGCTCAGGTGTCATCCTCGTTACTTGACTATGGCTCAAAATTACGAAGTCCGTCACTAAAAGACCTCGTGTAGCTGAACAGTGCGACGTTAATATTCACTCACTCAACCGACAAATCAACAATGGATCTGCCTATCTGTAGAACAACCACCCATCAAGAATTGCACAAATAGGCAGTCCGTCATCAAATGCAACATGATCGTTTCAACGTTAAATGTCCCCTGCGTTGTGGAGTTGGATTAGATAAAAAAAGAATTTCCTGTCCTATTCAAGACTCACACGATAAGTTACAATCATAACTCTTTTGCGCCTGTAAAGTCTAATAATGTTCTTCACCATTTCCCGTCGAAATTTGCTGCTTACAAGAAAAGTCTTTTTCTGTTCCGGACAAAAAAATGTGTAATTTGAAGAAAAAAATCAATTTTTTTTTCTAATACAAATTAATAATAAAAAAAAATCCAGCTGTTGAAATAATTCGTTAATTCGGAGGTTTTTTTATTCGTTAAATAGGGGATTTTGCATTCTTTTTAATCAGGGAAACAGAAAAATTCGTTAAATCGAGAAATTCCTTGAATGGGGCTAGGTAAATCGGGGTCCGACTGTATATGTACAGTGAGAACCCAAATCGTATCTTTCTGAAATATTTATTCATGTGGAATATTTTTACGTGGAAAATATATATCCTACTTGACATTAAAAATTCAATACCAAAGAATATTAAGCAAATTTCAGGGGGTAGGCGTACTTCACCGAGTGATGCAAATATTGGGAAATGTGCAGCTCATTGGCACACATTGAGTAGGATATATGGGAAGGACCCTGAAAATGAAGAACAAAAAAAATCATTGTGGAATTTTTTTTTTTTTTTTTTTTGTCTTAGAGGACACATGTAACAGCAAAGAATGGCAGGTTAGTTATTAGTTATATAGTTATTATTAATAGTTATCTTCAAACCCAAAATAAGTTATTTCAACTGGGATCTTATTATTATCTCTTTATTTTATCAATCTTTTATTCCTTCAATATAAAGGCACATGAGAAGTTTATCCTTTGTCTCTTTTTCTAAATCTAACAATAAATAAATATTACCTTTAAAATTGTCCTAAGTTGTTAGTTTAGTCATCCACAATCGAAAAATCTACAACTCTTTTTTCTGACTAAGTAGCGTCACGGTACGGGGAATAAATAAACGTGGTAAATGAAAAACCTTTTTAAAAGTAAGATTTTGAAAATAATTCAAAACGAAATCAATCATTTTCGTATTTGAAACATACAAATAGCAAAATAATACTCAGAAGTGCGCGTGCTCAAAGTAAATAGCAGATATGAGAGAGAGAGAGAGAGATCAGGGACATCTTAAGTCTTCTTGAGGCCCTGGGCCCCTACTCAAAAGTAGGCTCTGGGCCAGTAGCGCACAAAAAAATTTTCCAAGGGGGAGGGGGGGGGTCCAGGGGCGAAAGTCCTCCACTCTTGTATCATGCTCCTTTTGATTTTGTCGGTTTGTGGGAACAAAAAACAGTAAAAAACTAATTATTGAATAAATAATTAGTATTAATTAATAAAATTAATCATTAAAAACAAATATTTAATTAAATTTTACGTATTATATACTTAAAATTATAATCAATCTGGAAAAAAATCAAGGGCTTATGGGGGGTCCGGACCCCTAGGACACCCCCCTTGTGTGCACCACTGCTCTGGGCCCCTACACAAATGTAGGCCCTAACTATGACCCTTAAAAGTAGACAGTACATAGCATACGTTGTCAAAAACTCGAGTAAACAATAACCCGAAACAAATAAATGTGCATGACATAATCGCACAAACTGGCTCGACCGACTGCCGCCTTTTGATTGAATGAGTGATGATGGTGCTTGGGGTAGGCCGAGGCCTATACCTGGACGACGGTCATCACATGTAGCCAGTTGACATATCGTCCGAAATTCCCTGTGTTTCGCAGAATACAACCGGAAATAACATTTGACCGTTGTAATTATTCGAATTATGATCTTATTAAGGCTGAGTCGAGAACGAGACAAGGCCCCCATTGCGGTCGAGCCCCTGGGCCCAAGTCCAGTTGGCCCATGTCTTAAGACGTCCCTGAATATGATACAAACGAAAGCATGCAAAACCATGTGAATGCTTGAAGACATTTTACATATTTGGCACTTCATTTAGTTAATTGTTTCTTTATACGATCACACATCTAGCTTTGGTAGACTTAAAATGTTTATGTTCCACAGAATTTATAAGAGTATGAAAAAGAAATTCCTCGTAATCATCTGATTAATTTTAATTGCATCTTCACGATTTGTAATGATATTATGTTAATTACCGTACTTTCTTTGCTTAGAGGATCCTTTATAAATTTCTTATTGGTTTTTACCGAAGTTTATGATTTAAATCGAGGTATTGGATTTAATAATAAGAAAAAAAATATTATCTGCAAAAAATATTTGCTTTGGACTGGAAAACACAGATAGAAATTCAAATTGCACATTCAAAAAGATACGTAAGCACCGTAAGCGTTGATAATTCGGGAAATAAAAACACTGGCGAAAAGCTCTATATAACAATCTGAAAACGGATTCAACATATTCCTGTGCATGGGGTATGTTATTTTTTATTTGATTCCAGGAATGTTATTACACATATTCAACTATTCAGTGGAACATATATTTGTCAATAATAGTAAGGATTGCAAAATATATTATATCTTTGAATTTTAAAGTAGAAAAAGGAAAATTCACTGCTCACAGATAGAATCCCCTACCCCTTTAAGAATATTCTTTAAAACATAAAAATATATATATATATAAAAGTCTATTTTTTTTAGTGCTATAACTACGTTTTTTTCACGTTCATGAGCATATCCATAAGTCGAAAGCAAAAAATTATTAATTTACTGAAAGGAAGTAAAACAAAACACATTATGACATAATAAAAATTAAAATACAATTTACACCGATATAACACACGTATAAATGTATCAGTACTGTGCAATGTAATGATAATTATTTTAACAATACTAAGTTAAGAACAAGTTTAATAATTACCAGTGACTCCATGGGCTTCTCATATATAACATTATATACAAAACTTATTCTTATCTTTTTAATTTGTACGGTTTATAATTAAAGTCATATTGTAGCTTTAGAGTCAAAGTATAGTATTATTGAATTCAATACATTGTTATTGTTTGGAGGGGGGATGGCGCAATGAAAATTATTATTGAAAATTGGATCGCAAATATTAAAAGTTTGAGAAGCACTGGATTAATGAATTTGGAAATCATAAAACATTAATACATCAATTATATATCGTAATGGATGAACATATAAAATTCAGAATTACATTTGTTTTGTGTTACCTTCCATTCTTGTATATTTTTTCTTTATATCTTTTATTTTTCATGTAATTTTTATCTCCATAAAAGTTTTGATGGAAAAACATTTTTTTATCTAATAATTAAAAGTAATAAAAAAAGAAGTCGAATAATTACTATATTCTGTAATTTTTGACGGGGGCATTTTCCAATGGAAGGCCTTAAGTGTACCATAATAAAAGGCTTCGATTTCTCCATTTGTCTCGTTTCAGGAACCATGTTCCTTTTCATTCCGAGTGAAAAAAAAATCGTAAAATTCCTCATTGGTATGATTATCATAAGAGAAATAAATTTGGCCATCACCAGCAAATGATAATGTGAGCTGAGTTGTGGCAAATTAAATGTGGCGTAAATCTTAATAGTGGCATTTTTAAAAGTTTGTCATTTCCGTTCATAAGAGCAGTATTGATGTTCCTCTCTTTATGTTCTTTGTGTTTTTTCATACTCTGTTTTCATTCAACTGTATTACAGGCTGTACTTTTAAGACGATAACCACCTCTCGGAAGTTATAGCCCATGATCTTGGAAGGTTCAAGAAATACGCGGATTGTTT
Source organism: Trichonephila inaurata madagascariensis (assembly GCA_019973955.1). NCBI lineage: Eukaryota > Metazoa > Arthropoda > Arachnida > Araneae > Nephilidae > Trichonephila > Trichonephila inaurata. Next base: position 300,512 of record BMAV01009632.1, on the reverse strand, counting down.
CATAGCGGTATAATCTAATTTTTTGCAATGCATTTGATGTACAGCATTTCATTTGATAGCAATAATATGTAATATACAGGGTGTTGCCAAATTCGACCGACAAATTCAGAGGGATGATAGTAGGCAGCATAGCGACGACAAATCACCATAGAACATGGGGCCGCAAACCGCGTTTAGTCGGAGTAATGTGCAAAAACAGTTATGAAGGGTGTGATAGTCAATAAGAGGTAGGGAGTGGTCAGGGTATGGGATCATGGCAGACATGTCATGAGTTCAAGCCCAGTACCACTAAAGACCCGCCGTGTAGGGCAGCGATGTCGAGAGTTGAAACGTCCTCCTGTTGGTGTGGTGGTTAGGAGAGAGGGTGCCGGCTCAGGTGTCGTCCACGTCCCCTGACCATGGTTCAAAATGACGTGGTCCGTCGCCAAAAGCCCTCATGTAGCTGAACAGTGCGACGTTAATATTCACTCATTCATGCAATAAGAGGTAAGAAATACATTTGTCAGATATAAAGCAGGTTTACTATACGAACAGTGCATAACAGCTCGACGTCAGAAATGCAACGACAAGTGATTGTCACAGGAATTGTTCGAAATTATGGCCGCACAGGCGGCACCGGCAGACGCGTTCGGACAAATCCAGTGTGCTGGCGATGTCAACTGAAGCAACGACGATCTGTGCCGTGAGATTCTCTTCTGTGGCCATATCGGCGTCTCCAATACAGGGACACACTACTGCCGTATTAGCCATATCAGTGATACGGGTCCCTCAGGCTACAAGGGCCCCAACATGGATACCTACAGTCCCACTAACAGGGTTCTCGTATCTAAAAAAGGGTGTAGAAAGAAATTTTGATACAGGGCCCACTCATAACTAGCTGCGCCAATGCTCAAATACAAGCGATTTCAAGTGACCAGAGGAAGAAATCCAAGGGACTGAGGTCCGGGGAGCGTGGAGGCCAAGCAACATCCTGGGATATGTAACATGGAGGTGGTTACTCCCCACAATCGAAAAATGGGCCGGTGCACCATCGTGCCTGAACTACGCGTTCAGGGTACTCCTTGCAACAATTTCGGGAGGATGTGCTGTAGAAAAAGTATTTCGAGTCCCCTTGAGGGGTTCGAGAAGTTCATGTATATTGCCGCTTTCGCTTCGCCATTCCCCTCGTCTGACTCATCGTCCTCCCAACGGCTACTATCTTCGCGATTTTTACCAACTAAACGTGGTTTGCGACCCCATGTTCTATGATGATTTGTCATCCCCATGCTACCAACTATCACCCCTCGGAATTGGTCGGTTGAATTCGGCAACACCCTGTATGCATTCTTTTATTCATTTGATAACAGTTACACCGAACACTTATATAGGTGGGTGGTAGAAGACCTTTCTAAAACTACAGGAAGAGCATTGTGACAGAGCTTGTAATTGTGAACCAAGGTAAAGTGACAACACTTAAATTACTACTTTTCACTCCCTACCTTCACACCACATAACAAGAGGACTTACGGGTGTCGTTGCTAAATGTATGAGAGCCTGAACTAAACACGGAGCACATTTTCAGACATGAAAATGTCTCGACTTTCTTGAAAATTTGCAATATTTCATTCATACATCTGTTTATAATATAGCAGGATATAAGGAATAATTTCAAAGTATTCGAGTGAGTGAGGGAATATTAATGTCTCACTGTTCAGCTGCACGAGAGCTTTTGACGACGAACGTAATTTTGAACCATGGTCAAGCAACGAGGACGACAGCTGAGCTGGCACCTCCTCCCCTAACTACCACACCAACGGGAGAACGTTTCAGCTCTCGACATCGCTCTGAATCGCTGCCTTACACGGTGGGTTTTTAGTGGTACTGGGCTCGAATTCATCACACGCCTGCCACGAGTCCATTACCTTGACCACTAGGCTACCATGGCCACTTCAAAGTATTCGATAAGTTACTAATTTTTCCTTTTAACATATAAAGGGTTAACTCATTTAGTATTACGGTATAGTAAAAAAAAATCGAAACACATTTTATAGCAAAAAAATGGATCAACTCGGATAAAAAGGAGAAGTATGATAAAATGGGCTGCTTTCTATAAGACGGTGAAACCAGTGTATAATATTAATGTTGAAGTACTTTTTATCTGAAAAATATTCCTAATTTGGGTCCTATTATTTTACATTACGTGAAGACAGCCTTAAGGGTTATTTTCATTCATCTGGCATTAGTCCCATATTATTCCGTACGATAGGTCATCAGAAAAATTCATGCTCAAACTCACGTCCATGAAACCCGACCTTGATTAATCGAAAACCACAGCAAATTTAAGGCACCGCGAAATATTTCCTGAGGTACCATTTATTTTTGTTGTAATTTAATTAGACTTCATTTAAGAAATTACTTGTAATTTAATAAAAAAAACTAATTATAAATTTAAAGTAAATTTGATTAAGAACTTATCGTATTTATTCGAATTCATGCCACCATCGATTCTAAGCCACACCCCAAAGTCTCAACAAGCTTTTGTGAAAAAAGAAAATAGTGTAAAGTGGTATATCGATATCCAATTTTATGAAATTAAAATAAATTTAAAATGAGAATCAAGAAGTGGATAATTAACTATTTTATCACTATTATAAACTTTTAAATACATTTATGAACCTGTAATTGCTCTAATTGCCCCATCCAACGAATTTTTTTTCCTTTGATTTTAAGCAGTGCCCGATTTTCAGTAGCATTCACATTGGAAAAAGAGTGCGACTTAGATTCGTGTAAATATGGTAATTAAATTTATTTTTAATGCATTACATTTACAGAAATGTTACACACACAGCTAGGAATACTAATTCTTTTTATTTCTAATGGGGCTGTGGATTGGTGTTATGCCATTGCACACCTAGTGCATTCCTCGGGAGCTGGTATTTCTTTTTGGTGCGGCACCATATAGGCGGATACCGCTGTCGATTTTCTGCATCATGAAAATCCAGCCACTTCGGCCGGGGTCGAACACGCAACCTTAAACCTACAAGGCCAGCGACGAACCAACTACTCTACCCCGCCGGCGCTATGAATACTAATTATAATGTTCCGTTTAGTTTTAATCAAACTTGCACACTGGCGGCTCTAGCGGATCAGTTAGTGTACTGATATTTTATGTGAATACAAAAAAGAATATAGTTAATATATAAAATAATATGAGGGGGCAAAACACAGTAAAGCATATACTTGTGTTTTAATAAAATTTAATTGTTATTGTGACAACCGATAACCAAGAAATAACAACTGTGATGAGAATAACATAAAAACTGAGTAAAAATATTCCAGTAAAAACGAAAATATATTGTATCTATGAATTCATTTATGTGAATTTATTCAAAACATGTTATTGCAAGGGGTAGGAGAAGCAAACTCCTTGCCTTTTTTCAAATTAAATGGGTTCTAGTCTCATTATATTTATATGGGGGGGGGGGGTGCTCGATAAAACCTCAAATTCATATATATTACCCACCAGTATATTTTTTTATATTCTACATCTAGAAACAGACATAGAACAAATTTCGATGAAAAGTATGTATAATGTGTGAAAAAATATTTTATTTTATTCATCTGGAAACAAGACTTGATGTAGGAAGATTAGTTAAGAATAAAAAAAAAATCATCATCAGAAAAATAACTTATTCCTATTTAAGTGATTAAGAATTGACTCACATACGTAAATACGAAGGTGCTGGGAGAGCAAGGACTTTAAATCTAAATACCATGTTGAATAAGCTCCTCAAAAAATCTACTTGGAATGAAAATTGGATCCATGAAGATCAATGGAGCAGGGGATTGTATCTAAGTGTGTCTCTCGATCTTGTTTTAAAAAACAATCAGACGAAATTTGCAATTAAAAATTTGGATCATTTGGATGAAGGTTATATTAACGCGATGGACCTCGTAATATTGAACCTAGATCAAGTGACGAGGACGACATCTCAGCTGGCGCGCCCCACTCTCCAAAATACCACACCAGGTCAACGGGAGACCATTGAGCTCGAAATATGAATTACATAGAATAACCGTTTTTAGGAATACTCTGACGATACTTGGCAGGAATATTCTTTGAAATCCACTCTTCCAAGATATAGGGCAGCACGAGTTCTATAATAAGTATTTTAGCGGTGAAGGAGAATACTTTTAAGCCGAAATTGCGTTTTCAGCTGATGGCGTTTTCAGCGGATAGCGAAGATTGTCATTTTTGTTCAGAAAAAATAGTTAATGTCAAAAGGTCAGACTCTTAATTTTTTGGTATGTTAATGAAGACCTTAGAAAACGATTTGACTATTTATTTTAAGTGGACAGTGGGTGTAATTAATTTTACAGTTGAATATCTTTAATTAATTAATTAGCTCTAACTAATTAAATTTCCCAAAGTTGAGTATTTTGTTTATGTATATCCCTTAGTTTTCAATGTAGTGATTCAAAAAAAAATATTGCATTAAAAAAACTGCAGTAAATCATAATGCGGTCGATAAAGGGTTAACATGCATCAGCCCTAAAAGTCTCATAATTTATCAAACTTTTCCTTATAGTTCAACTGTTATTTGCGACCGACGTGTAATATTTGAAGCGTTGAGAATGAATTGATTGTACTTTTAACTTTGATATGGATGGCAATTTCTCTAAAACGCAAGTATGCAATGGATAAGACTTCATTTCTTGATGGGCTCATCAAACCCATATGTTATAGATCCTTATCTTTTATATATTTGTTGTATATCCTCCTTATTTTTTGTATATATACTGTGTGTGTATTGGATATCAGGATGTGTTCAAATATTTCCTTAATTTTTTTAATATGCTGCAGCACATTAATTATTGCACCGAGTAATTAAATATTACTGTTAAATCAACCATTTCCAGCAAACCAAACCGTAATTTCATACCAAAATAATAATAATAAAATAAAAATTAGAACCTATCTCGATTAATTAGCATTTAGTATTTAATCAATATAGCGTTACATGCATAATTTTTTTTATGAACTTTAAGCAAAAAGTGTTTCAGTTTAATATAAAAAAAATAAAAGAAATAAAATTTATACAATAAAGTTATTACACCCAACTCTTTTTTTACATAGTAGATACGTTCCTTAGAAAATCGTGTAAAAAAATACATGCGACCTAGGGTAAATTTGGGGATATGTTTCACAACTTTAAAAAATCGTGTAAGATGAAAAATCTCCAAATATTTTCCCAAAAAATCGTGTAAAAAAAGTAATAATAAAAGCCACATATTGCAGATTTATAAGACAAAAACCCTTGATTTTTCCTATAAAAAAAAAATAAAATTAGTGTACAAAGAAAATTAATTCTATGAGCACATACAACATATAAAAATTGATATTGAAATTAGGAATAAAACGACTAACAACTATATACATCGTTAATTGATAACAAGCATGCTTGTTTATTACGAACTGGGATCAAAAGTGATATCATCAGTAGATATGTCAGATATACCACTGTCGGTTTTGATTCAAATGAAGAATTT
>BMAV01009632.1:263293-279983 GCA_019973955.1 Trichonephila inaurata madagascariensis | reverse complement strand
GAGTAAGGTGAACCTGTTGAGGATGCAAGTTATCACGTTTGTGTGGAAGTTTGGCAAGTAGAGTTTCAGCTCTAGCGTTATCTTCGTCACTTGACAGAAGTTCAAAATCACACGATTCAGTAAATTATTAATATCTAATTGATGAAAGGATGTTTTGAAACTAGAGAAAAAATTAATCATATAACAAATTTGTAAAATTCCGGATATGTGCAGCTTGCGATTACTGAAACGCATTATTCCTGAAATTTAAAAATCGACAATAAGAGAAATATCCAATACTGTACTATCACTACAAAATCTTTATAAGATGGAATAACTGCATTGGCATTACCGTCATGAATAAATAATAATAAACAAAAATTGGTCTAAAAAAACCGTCTTTTTTATACAGAAAACCACGATCAAACAGAGGCGTAGCTACCGCCGTATGAATTATACGGGGACGCCTAGTTACAGAGGCCATTGCATGTGTTACAGTACCGCTAAGAGGGCTTTCGTTTCTAAGAAAGGGCCCCGAAGGAGTTTTGATACGGGGCCCGCTCAATACTTGGTACGCCAATGTGAGCAAAGTAACATTTTGAAAGAATTATGGGCATAATAAAAACGAAAAGTATTTTTGAGAATGTCAAAAACATGATTTTAGACTACACTAAGTGATTTTCTATATCAAAAGAACACGCTGAATAAGATACTCTACTTGCAAGAATACATGCTTCTCTGTATTGATGCGAAATTTTTAATTCTGTGACACAGCACATTTAAAAAAAAAATACAGTAATAACTCCTAATAAGGGACACCCACCAGACCAGAAATTTAGTCCCTTAAATAGAGGTGCTCTTCATTAGGGGATGCATACTAACAAAATCTAAATTAACTAGAAACTCAGATTGAATATCCAGCTTTAAATAAACATATAAAGGAGTAACATAGTCGTATGTATTTATTTTACAGTCTTGGAATGTTCATTTGAATTAGTATAGGTCATATTCTACTTTTTTTTTCTTTATCCTTTACAACATGACTTACTTTATTTTTACTTATTTAAAATTTCTGCCATATGTACTAACCCCATCAACTTTTTGTTTTAATGTGAGTATTCTTCCCTTTGAAGCCTTGCTATATAAGCTTTATAAAAATAACACACGAGTACATATAAAATTACATTTCTTCAGTTCCCCACTCCTAACAAGAACTAAAAATAGAAATATTCACATGAGATCTCTGTATTTTGGCAGGTGGTCCAGTCACCTCACCACCTTTTCTTTTTAATTGGTCCTTGTCCTGGATTGTCTTACAACTTCTTAAGATACAGAAATGTTTACATCTAAAAGTATTATTTAAATTGCTCATAATTGTCATAGGTGATGAATACTTAATCTAAAAGAATTAAGTCTTCTTAAGCTAGTGTTTTTATTTCTAATATAAATCTCAAAGAAAAAGGCTTGCCAGCAGAACTTGCAATTGTTTCATTACATATTTTGTTTCGTCTATAAATCGAGGCACCGAGCTGTTTAGTATTATATTTGCGACATAATAAAGCAATTTGTGAATGAGAAAAATACATCTGATTTTTTTTTTAAAAAAAACCTATTTGAATGTATTATGTAGTATCTTTTATTAAACACACTAACTTGTCTTTGAAAACCTCACAAGACACTAACAAATAGTATTTCTATTTTTTCCCACTTTTATTTCTGTGCCTCTTAATTTGAAACTTTTTCAGTGTCCCTTAATAAGAGGTAAATACGTCAAGGTTCCTACTTAAAGGGACTTGGACAAAACAGAATTGTCCCTTAAAATAATGGTGATCCTAAGGGTAGGTATTACTGTATTTTAAAAATTATATATATCTACCCAGAAACTTTTCTCAGATTACATATATTAAAGATTATCAATTTAATTTATTTAGTTATTTAACTTTTATACAGTCTATAGTAATCCTTTGTTTCAAAAAAAAATAGCATACTTTGCGAGAAACTTCAATTAATTTCATAAACTGCTTATTTTAAATACACTCAAAACCATAGCTAAATGAGCTACCACAACCATACAATTTTTTTTAATATTAAAGTTATCAAAGTTATAACAAAAAATGTTAACTATTTTTGCATATTAATGCTGTACTTTATTGAATCAATCTTACTATCATATTTATTTTAAAATAGTTTCAATGTTCAGTTAAATATTGCCAAAACATGCACAATATAATTTACTAAAAATTACATAAGTGAAATGTTTTTTATAAATTTTAAATCTAAAATTCTACATATTGAACAATGACTGAATTAAAAAAATACTAGTAGTACTTATGAAATCATTAAACAATCTATTCAAATTAAGACAAAGTGTGTTATTAGTCTATAAAATTTCCAATATTTATAAGAAATTTTGTTGCAATAAAAAAACTTTCGTTAATTCTTGAACTTTGAAACAGCTATGTAAATCTTCAAACTAAAAACAGTCACAATCAAATTATAATATACATATTTCATGATTAAAAAAAAGGTATATGAGTGTGTTAATTGGGAAAAGTCAAGACAAATTCAAATAATAAAGGTTTGTCTTTATTAATTAAAGAATGTCTGCCAAAAACATAAAATGTCATGAAATAAAATGGCATGAATAAATATATTCAAAATCTACAATTAAAGTGCACATTCATCTTATCACTTAACAAATTATTTAATGTCATTCAGTACATCTGCAGCTATAACAAATTCAAAATACACACAAGGCATTAATGCCTACTTCATTTACTACAAATATATTTTTGATCTATGTTACATTCAGGCCTTCATTGAAACACATTCAGCAACATAACAAAGTATGAACAGATTTTAAAAAAATATAAGAATTCAAAAAGTATGCAGAATTCAATTTTGCATTAATATAAACTTGACTTTCTCAAATTTTTGGCAGAAAAGTCAAATTGACTAGGTGGAACCCATAGTATATATATAACAACGTTCATCTCTCTTAAAGGAAAATCAAATTATAATACATTATTGCTACCAGCTGCACTGATAACTTTAAAACAGAATTAAAAAACATTACAAAGCAACAATTAAATATTCTTAGTCTACAGTTGCCAACACATTAAATAAAGCATTAAATATTATTAAAAAATTATATTTCAGTGCATGCCTGTGATAAGGTGCAAACATGCATTTATCTCAATTTACAAATTTAAATCAATGATATAAGTGTATAATTAAGACAATAACAGTTGTATACGAAAAAAATTATTTACTTTAAATAACAAATATGTTGCACCATAACATTGATACAATGAATAAGTAAGTGGTTTGGCATCCACAAAATTTATGCAAGTTTAATGACAAGATTCAACTAAAAGAAAAACCTTAGAACAAGACTGACTTTTTAGGTTATTCATGTTGCAGCAAAGAATTGTTAAAAAAATTTATTTATAGAAACATAACTTCATTCACAAAAGGTAAAAGGTCCAAAAAACAGAACACAGATATATTTCAGTTTTTGACTTGAAAAAAAAATGTATGCATTTGCTGCAACAATAACCTAGAACATTACACACACTCACCATAGAAATTTCAGGCATTACATTTTTATCAAACAAAAATATCTACATATTTTTTTTTTTATAATGAGACAGCATGCAAGATAGCAAACTACAAAATATAAGTAATCTAATTTTAAGAATGGTCCTTCCCCAATACGAATTTCTTTGGTTCAATAAAATTTTTTAAACAAATATTAAAAGTTATATTTACAAAATAATAATAATAAATCTCTACAGCAATATGATTACAGCTAGACAATTCACAATATAAATATCTGAGTATTAAAAAAAAGCTTTAAAAAGTCAAATCAAGGGCTTCAAAATGCAGAAACTAAAAGGGAACATTAAAAATTTATATAAAATATATTCATTAATCAAACTGCTTTATATTATAACACTTTCATATAAGTAACAAACATTCGTCATAAGAAGCAAACACTAACTGTAAAAACATCCACTTGTCACAACTCAACGAGCTCATTAAAAACTCACTAAAATCCATATAATTTAGTTTTATAAACTTCGATTTTAAAAAAATTACAAATTTGCAGTATTTACTATTCTTGTAACTAAACATTAGAATACATACATTTCAAATAATATAACAATTCACACAGCTTTACTTTAATCTTTATATTTTAAACGAAACACATTTTTGATTTTATAAAAGTAAATCTAGATAAATTCATACAATATTTCTGTTACGTTAAGGAAATTTTTCCTGTCAAAAAATGATGCAGTTAATCTTAAATAATCATTGGGTGTGTTTTCAAACATATACTAAAAATGTGTTTCCCTAGCTCCAAAAATGCACATCAACAAATTAACATAACTGAAAATAATTCATTCAAATTCTAAGCTTTTCAAATTTTAAATATCATACAAGGAAAATAATTCGTATTTAAGTATGAGAGATAAATGAAGAAACAAATTATCTAAATACCAATTTTAATATAATAGAATTAAAATCATTTAAGCAGTTCTAAATAAGTTATGCAGTAAAGCTGCAATATCAAAATTCCTTTATTTACAGCTGTTTTTTAAAAAATTTTAGTAAGAAAGCAATTATTAAATTAAATGTCAATTATGAGCAGTCGACATTAGTCAACTATTAAAGACACCTCCAACTAACATCGACATTCTACATCCTACATTGTTTCAAACACCCAGAAAGATTTATAAGTATCAAATCTTTATCATAAGATAAAAACCACAGCATAGAAACACACAATATTTGGAAATTATCAGCATATCAATTTGTTTCATGTTTTCTTACTACAGATATAAAGTTGCACTTAAACTAAAGACTCAATTACAAAATATTAGTAGTTAGAAAAAGAAAATGCAAGTTCATTTGCACACTCACACTTTTATAATCAGATATTCCATAGAAATGGCAGAAAAATCAACTAATCTATTAGCATATGTGGTAAGAATAGCATACAATTCTACAAAATAAATCATTAAGATTGGCAACAAACTGTACACACATTCAAAGAATGAAATATTTTATGTTCTAGTCTATCAGGCGCAAAACATTACTCTCTACATACAGAAAAAAGTATTGTTAGCAAAGAATTAAAAGCTACCAGCTCTTGCATTATTCCAAAAGACAGAAATGTTTTTTCCCTCAAAATTTACAATGCAATTAGTCAACAGTTAAAAGAAAAGGACTTATTTTAATATATTTAAATATTGTTTCCAAAAGGATATATAATCCATTATTTATAAAATTGCTGAAAAATAATGCATACACTAACTCTACCACATTTACTACAATACCAAAATATAAGTGAAAACTCCTCTCAAAATTGAGAAGAGAAATATTCACAAAAATTTTAAAATGCATATCAAAGTAGAACACTCTCAAAAGTTAAATATAAAAAAATTAAGGCATCGCTATGTCTTTGAATAAAGACTCAAAAGTTTCAAAATTTTTTTTCTTTTAATATTTAATTGAGACTTTAAATATAAGGCATGGAGATAAAAATTGAGATTTGATTATATAAGTTTATTTCTTCATCAAATACATAAAATAATACTTACAAATGCATTTTATAAATGGACATTGTATGCTCAATACATTCTATTAAAGGTCAATGGATGTGACTTCATATATAGCACCATACATGATGCTCTAATAGCAGATAGAATCAACAAGATATATGCAGGTGATAACAAACTACATATTTGATTATCTAAATAATAATACAAAAAAATTCATAAGCATCACACAGCTTTATATATTTTTATGTGTGAATTTTAAGAAGTACTCAACAAATATTTCCTTTCAATGTGAGCAACCATTCAAAGAGGGGTAAATGAAGATACACCAATGGTGTATCAATCTAATTGGACAACAAATTTATTTAGTCTAAAATGAAATATCAATGTTTTATACTAACAAATGTTTCAAAAACTTACTAAACTCTTTCAAGATAGAAAAAGCAAAACATTGAAAATCTTTCATTTAACCTAAATTACAAAGTATGGATGATAAAAATTCAATTTAACAATACAATGCTGCAAACAATTTTTAGGGTATTAACAAGAAAAAAAAGTAAATTATAAAGAATTTATCTCTACTTCAGAAAACAATTTTTTTAATAACTTATGGATGGCTCTTAAAATAAAACATTGTCTTAGTATTTCCATATATCTCTACTTCAGAAAACAATTTTTTTAATAACTTATGGATGGCTCTTAAAATAAAACATTGTCTTAGTATTTCCATAATTTGGAGAATACAAAATTTAAACAATTTAATCCAAGAGGTGCATCTACGCTTTAGAGCAATTCGATATAAATACAAATTCCATTTTACTAATAAATAAGCTCTATAATTTGTATGCCTGACTTTAAACTGAATCAATTTTGTAAATTAATCATTCAAATTCCTGATAAGAAATGAGAATGAGGGAGAAAAATCAACATTTGAAAAAATTTAAATATATATTTTCATATTTTCCCCTCGTCTTATTTATTAAAACATAAGATTTTAATGCAGCATATTTTTGTATAGAGCAAATCAATATGTGTAAAAGATCTAATAAATGCATTCTTTCTTCAATTTTAGATCTATTTTTGCATTGCAATAAACACAAGAACACTTTACAATTAAAATGTTCAACTGAATTCTGTTTGAATATTCAGATTTCTTTTAAGGTGACTTAGCATTTACTTAAGGGAATAAACAAATTTTATCCAAAATATCTATAAATTTTTCAAAACAATATTACGACATCATTCAAGAGTATTCAACATTACAAAAATAAATACCAAGAAATGTGACTGCTTCAAAAGATATATACTACAAAAAAACCCTCGTCGTAAAAGTAAAAAAGAAATTTGTAAAGAGATGAATACAAAATATTACTAAATGAATTTTGTTCTAAATCTAAAAAAAACTAAACTAGTACAAACATTAATTTCTATACATATGGCCTACAAATAATCATAAAACAAAACTAAATGTTCACCATAGTCACTTTAAAACAATTTACAAGCACACAAACAACAATTCCACATTTAGCAACAAAAATTGTTAGTTTAGATACTTATCTAAACAAAAGTATGAAAAAAATTGTCTACCTTGAATGGAATGCACCCCCTCTCTCCCAGGAATACACAACAGTAAAAACACCAGTTTTTGCAACAAAAATGCACGAAGAGTGAAAAAGGATTTTAAAAATAATAAAATCTTTCAAATAGAGAATGAGGACTAAGTGGCCATTACTGAATAAAAAAATAAAACTGAACAAAATATCCTTGAAACCAGAAATTCATTAAAATTCAGAAAATGCTATAAAAATGTAAAATTAAACAGAATACAAAAGACATTTGGCTGTAAACTGGAATGTCTGTTCCCAGCAATTTAAATACAACAAAAAGTTATTAATCGAAACACTACATACAATAACTTCCATGACAAAAAGACAGAACCAGTGGAATAAACAAATATCCAAGGGAGTTCAACCACATGATGTAAAGATGACAGCTTTTTGAATACACGAGCAATCAGCAATGTTACTGCTACAATTCTTAAGACAGCTATATTTTGAATGGAATTCAAAAAAAAAAAAAATGAAATCCCTATAAAAGAAAAACAAATATGAGCACAATACATTAAACATGATGCAAAAATAAATAAATAATAATGTTTTCATATGTATTTATGAGTGAAAGTTTAAAGCATTGGAAGAATACTCACCCATAGTAGGAAACTTTAAAAAAGAATATCAGCAGTTTCAGTGGCTGACCAGCCCCCAGTGTCATCAGGATTGGCAGGAATAATTACATCGATTGCAACAACTTCTTCATCAGTTTGACACTTTTCAGGCAAAGATGTTGGTCTATGATTTGACTGAGAAACACCAAGTTCAAATTCGTTATTACTGCTAAGAACTTGGGGTGTATAGTTTGATAAGCCCAAACCTAGAACACATATAAGATATGGAATTTTAAGCTAATTTTTAGGAACAAATTAAAACTACACAATGTACTTCAGTTACTTTAGTGAGAATAATTAACAAAAATATAAATTTTCAGATTAAAAAATTAACAGCTTAAAAGCCAGTATAAATATTAAGTGCATTTAATCATATTGATACAACAGAAAATAGTAATAATGAACACAACAATAAGAAATTGCTTGGAAAGCTAATACAAGAAAAAAAAGTTATATAAAAACAACTTAATATGTCATATGCTAATAAATTACACTAACAGCTTCAATGAAAGAACAACTTCCTTTACATTCACTAGCCTTTTAGAGAATTTTTTTAGAACTTCATTGTCAAACCTAAATACTTCAAACAATTACAATGTTACAATTCAATTTACAACTAATGCTCTTGTTGCAAAAAAGGAAATAAGCAAGTAAATGAAAGAGTCTTCCATAGGCAATATTAAGTTAACAGAAGAAATTTTGACCCCTCTTAATGATTGATAAATTGAGTACTCAAATATGCAAATGATTATTAATGCTTAGTTCTCGAAAATGCCTTTCCCAGAACTATTTTATAAGTGTTATAAGGGACATAGGATATTAGTTCATTTCAGTATTTTTTTCAAAAAATTGAAGCAGCAAACTACTATTTTCTCAATCCCAATACAACAGCTGATATTTATTAAATAGAAATCATTGATAAAGGAAATTAGAACTATTCCTATCAATTTATAAATGAAATTAAAACTATTTTATAGGATTGTTCAAGGCTGAAGTACATGTATTAACGTATATAAAATTAGTATATAAACTAGTAGTTTAAAATATTTTAAGAAATAAAATATACAGTAGAACCTGTTCCTGTGCAGTCCTTTTTTATGCGATTTTATTTTTGAGTGATTTTTTCTGTGTGATCTTTTTTAATGAGGTATATGAATTTCAATGGTTTTGGCGTCACTATAATGTTTTCTATTTACCAGTGGCGCAAGGGAGAATGTTAGCCCCGCACCCCTGAAAGTCCGGTTTTGCCTTTAATATTTTATAAATTGGCTAAATACGTATTTAGCATTTATCAGGCATTGGGCCCCTAGGGTCCCGCCCCCCCCCCCCCAGTAATGCGGGGGGTGTACGTTATGCCAGTGAAATGTATGTATAGACACTTCAAGATGCTCTTTTCATTTGTTATAAACAGTCTCCGGACAATGCTCATTCAGTTGCTTTCTCTCAACGCTCCAGCAGCCTGCACTTGGATTGAGGACGCAACTTTCGATGACAGTGACATTATCAATAATTTGATTGATTATGAAAACGGACAAAAATTGGATTCTTTGACAGCAGATAAAAATATGCAGGGATCCAGCTTTCCAACAAATTGGAAAAACATTTTTTAAAACAGATACCAATTAAGAAAGGAGTATAAAATTCCAAAAAGAGCTTCAATCATGTATGTCTGGTTATAGTGACATTTACAAACAACTTGACCACCCAACCTTTGTCACAAAAACTTATCTTTGACTTTATGTTGTCAAAAAATAAATCAATTGAAATTGTACCTTCAAATGACGAAGGCGATTTTGAACTTATTCATCACAGGGCTTTGGATTAAGTATGTGCATTTTGAAAACTTATTCATGTATACAATGAGAAACTATATGTTTTTAAAATATTTCCATGTGTAATATTTATTTTGTTATGGAAATATTCTTACATAAATTTCATAAATAACTGGCATATTTTATAAATGTGACTTTTTTTATGCGGTTCCTTATCCACCGCATAAAAAAATTCTGTTTTATTTCCAGGAATTAGTTTGTTATATGTAAAAATTCATGAAATTTGAATATTTTTATGCATTTATTTTTATGTGGTCCCTACTGCACAAAAATAGGTTCAACTATATACAGTTGGTCCCTGATTTAATGAACATCTATTTAATGAATCTCTTTCCCCAATGAAAATGAAGGCATAAATCCCTATTTAACAAACAATAAACCCCAAATTAACGAATCATTTTAACCGATGAAAAAAATTTTTTTTTATTAGTTTGTATTAGGAAAAAAAATTGGATTTTTTTTCACACATCCTTTTTATACGGAACAGAAAATGACTTTTCTTGCAAGCAGAAAATTTTGACAGGAAAAGGCGTTGCTCATTATTTGACTTTAGCGGTGCAGATGAGTCATGAATGCAACCTATCATGTGAATTTCAAATGGGGAAAACTCCTTTCTTATCTCATCCACTCCACAACACAGGGGATATTTTAAAATTTTAATGATCATGTTACATTTGATATGTGTGTGTTGTGTTTGTGTGTGTGTGTAACAGACTTATAATCTGTGCAACTGAAGTTGTGGAAATCATTGATTTACATCATTGATGAATAGCAATTTTGATGTAGATATTGATAATATTTATTTTCTTTTTAATTCTAATGCTTTACATTGCTTGGAAACTATGAAAGCATACCTTATGCACCAGGATGTAAATGAGGCAGCATTTTTGTCTCTACAAAGTCGAAAAAGAGCTATCGAATTAGGAATGAAAAAGATTATCAAACATCATTGTCAGTATTTTAAAATTTCCAATTATTTGGAGCGTAATTGTTCTCTAATAGCATTTTTAGCTGTTTAATAAAAAGTGTGCAGTTTCTAACTATTAGATATTTTTTTGGTTAATAGTATTTTCAAAAGGTAAGTGGAAAAAACTTGTATTTTGTTTGGATTCTGAATTAACGAACAAATTGTTCGGTCCTGACGAATTCGTTAAATCGGGGTCCGATTGTATATAATTTAAACTGTTGTTACCGGTTATCGTGTATTTTCAATTAACCTCCAAGGAAATCTATTTTGTTGATTGTTTGATTGGAGAAATTCGTTTTATGAAGGAACTATGATATGCAGAATAAGATTGCTATTTAAAGGTATCTTAAGTTAGAAAGTATGAGATTATAATAGTAAAGAAGGATGTGTTTGTGATTGTAGGGTTGGATATAGAATCGGCGATTATATATTTTGATCTGAATCTACGAGTTAGATCAAATTTGTTTACGTGAAACCAGTGCCTCAAGAGATTGAACCTGTGGCTATGTCTTGAATCCAACTTTTAAAGTTTGAGTGAATCTTTATTTTTCGGCTAGGAATCGAGTTTTTCTTTTCACTTCAATTGGATATTTCCCATCGAGATATCGTGATTACATTACATAAAAGTTGAGTTTTACAACAACCATCTCGATTCTTCTCCTCTCAACATTAACATCAATTCCGGCTCGTTTGAGCACGACATATTTCACATGTTATACAGCAAGAAAAGATGTTTGCATTTAAAGATTATTCCTCACAAAAACTTTATAACTGTAACCAGGTACAAAATATAAAAAAATATCTTAATTAAAATTTTTTTAAAAAATTAATTAAAATCTAATCCTTAGACAATTTTTTAACAAGAAATTATATGATACAACTTTATGTTGGTCATTCAAGTAATTAATATTTCTTAAAGAGCTTCTTAAGTTAATAAATCTTTAGTTGTAGTTACTTCTAAATCCATATTTGTTTTTAAAAAGGGTATTTATACATTTGAAGTGAGTATATAGAAGCTTTTAAAGATTGAAATCATTGAATAAAATGCTAGGGTAACTTATAGCATCCTAATATAAATTTCTGTTTATTAAATGTGGCTCTAAAGTATTCAAAAATGCGATGAAAATTACAATAAATAGTTATAACACACTTTCATATCTTCACATTTTCCCCTATTTTCAAAATGAGATGTTTTAAAAATAAAAATGGAAGATTATTTTCCTTTTTGAACGGTCTTCAAATATCATTAGAGTAAACTTTCCATAATGCATATAAAAACGAAATTTTAGAAAACATTTTAATTCCATACACTGGCATGTTTTAGTAGGAACATAGAGAAAAAAAAAAGGTGCTACCTTTGACAAAAGAAAAAAAAATTAAGTCTGTGAACTTTGATTAAACTACATTTTGAGTGCTTTTTAAAGAAAAATTTCACAACGTTTATTTGCTTGAGAATCTAATCAGATTATTTTTTCTTCCATAATACATTTTGTAAGAATTGCTTTTTATACTTGAAATAAAAAAAAATTAATAACACTATTTTAAGTAAAATCCAGATGATACAAAGCCTTCAGATTTTGAATACAATAAATACATATACATGATATTTTAAGCAAAAATCAGAAGAGGGGGAAAAGAGGTTTCAGAAGACAAGCAATAATACCAGTTAAAAAAAAAATTAATAAATATTTCTTTAAAATTCGAAATTTTATCTTAAAATACAGAACATAGAAGCGTGACTCAAAATAAACCAATCTTGAATCAATAAGCAAATCCCCCTCCCCCCAGAAAATGGACCAGAATGTAGAGTTATTGCAGGGTTATTATCAGGGCCGATCCTAGGGTGTCGGCCGCCCGAGTGCAAAGACCTAATGTGCCGCCCCTCTAGACGATTTTTCACATTTTGACTAATACTTAACGTTGACGCTATAAATTCATCTACGTTTTCTAAAGTAAAACATTAATAAAATGTAAATACAATTCTAAGTGCAGAACCCCTTTTTTTTCTTTTTCTTTTTGACCAGCTAATATGTCACAATAGCGACAAAATACTTAATTAAACAATAAACAAACTAAAATATTACCTTTGAAATAAAAATAGACATTTTATAATTAGAAATACAAAATAACTACTTATTCAGAAAATATAATCCAATAAAAAAAAGTACTAAAGCACAAATCTCGTGAAACGACAAGTATATAAATCAGTCCTTCTACAAAAAGACTACCTAATAATTAACTACAAAATAACTTTTCTGACTTTCCGAGAAGCAAGTTTGTCAATAGTTTTGGTGAAATCATTTTTTCTGAGATTTCAGATTCAATAGAGATGATGGTTAAATCTGAAAGCCTTTCTTGTGACATAATATTTCTTGAGTAATTTTTAATAGTTTTTCATTTACTGAAACTTCTTTCCCCTGAAGCTAGAGAAACAGGTAAGGTTAAAAAATTCTTACTGTTTGAGCAAAGTTTGGAGGTCATTCTTGACTATAATTTCTAATACCTCAACTAGCTGTTCTTACCTGGAAAAATATCTTTGAATGAAGTCGTTTCGTTAAAGGGTTTGTACGCCGTCTATATCTTTCACAATACTTCCTTCCTCCTGTACCTGTAACTTAATATTCAAGTTCATTTCAGGTTTTCATGAGATCACCATCAGAAATAAATGTGAAACTCATACAGAAAGCAGAATATCGAATATCACTCAGAGATAATAAGGTAAATCGTCCATTTGCTGAAGAGATCGCGAATTGCTGGAAGGAATTTGAAGCTGGTTCATATCTCTCACTCCCCTCATAAACAAATAAATAGACCTTTTTCTTGAGCATCGAGAAGGGAAATTCGGGATAAATACCAAAATCTGTAGCAAGTGCTGTTACAGAATCGACAGATATCTTTAAGTTATCATCAGATCTTTGGGAAACTAAATATTTTTTACGATTATCTAAGCCTTCAATGCATTCCACAATGTTTTTTATTTTTTTTATTTTTAATGGCCTGCGAATTGGTCATTAACCATTGCAGACCTAGTACATCCCCGGAAGCTGGTATCACTTTTTAGTGCGGCGCCCTATAGGCGGATACCAATCACCGCAGGTAATTTTGACGCCCAGTTTCCTCCCTAGAGGAAGGCACCTGCCGTCCCCCCCTCCCGTCACCCATGTGACGGCACACGCCGTCACATGGGTGAACCCCCTTAATACATGATACTTGTCCACCAATTAAAAAACAACCAGCCATTTCGAACTATTTGGACAGGTTTATGTTAAAATTAACTTTCTATAATGGTGCTTCAAATTCACCTGGTCATAATTTATTCAAATTTGCAACTCCTTTATATTTCATACTATCACTAAATCGAATTATATATTTAAAAAAAAAATTAAAACTGAATTCTTACATTTCCTCTTCCTTTAAAATTCAGAAAAAAATTTACTTTAAAACGAACTTCATACTTACGAAATTTAACAGTAATGTGTATCTCCTTTAAATTTTGAGCATAATTAAAAAAAAAACCGAATACTCACGGGAATTGGAGGCTGATCCCATAGCAGTTGCGGGATTGAATGAAGAATCCGCCCATGACTCAGTTTCTTCTCTTGGAGATGGGCTAGCATTTTCTGAGGGGTATTCGAAAGTAGATGTGGCTCTATCATCAAATTGAATACTTAGCTAAAAAAGGAACATTATTTCATGTAAAAAGGAATTATTACATACAAGTAAAAAAAATTATTCAGACATGCTATAATCCAGTTATTAAATAAAACATTCAAGACGATTTAAAAAAATAAAGTTAGATTTTGTACAACAAAACTACCTAATGCTATTGAACCTTTTAAAAGTTTAGCCGCAGGATTTATAGCACGAAATAAAACGTGTATTAAACAATTTTATAATTTCAAATGAGAAATGAATATATAATATAAGACAACATTTCAGATTATAAAAATAAAACAAACATTTCCAGGAAGAGAGTAAAATTTTCAGTTTATATTTGATTACAGAGACTAAGTGATAATGAAGCAAGCGCAGTATCATGGAGAAAACTAGTTTCCTTTAAATTCACTGAAAAAAGTATCTCGCACTGAAAATATTGATACTATTACTGATATCAAAAATTGCATTAAAAATAAAGTTCGTTTCTAAATAAGCTATTGAACAGACTGTTCAAAAAATAAAAATGTCAACACAGAGTCGGTTTAAATAATGGTAACAGTATATATATCAGCTGTAAACAAAACATAACGTTTGTCGTCAATGTGTCTCTACTTTTATTTCATTAGAACAAAAATTATGTATCGATACAGTAAAAATATGCAATGATCTACCAAATACTTGTTTAAGAAAAACAATACAATTAAAGTCTAAAAAAGACTGAAAAATGATTCGATAGGTTTGAAAAAAGTAAGATGAAAAGATATATCTTATTTTCAGAAGACCCAAATTGGAACAATAACTTAAATACGCAATACACATCTTGAAAAATTCTCGGACTGCTTCTATGGACAGTAAAAAAAAAAAAAAAGCCGAGATTTACAAATGAAAAACGAATCAAAAATTATCCACAAGACTGTCTTCAGTTAATGTTAAAGAATAGGACCCAATTTGGGAATATTTTTTCGTATATAAATGTACTCTCTAACATTAATATTATATTCTGGCTTCACTATCCTGTAGAGCAGTGATCCGCAACCCCCGGTCCGCGGACTGGTACCGGTCCGTGGATCAAATGGTGCCGGGACGCCTAAAGAACATTAAACTATTGCCATTTTATTTAAAGTGGTACATTTCTCTCGGATTTGCGCAACTTTCCCCGGAAATCACTTTATATTCCACGTTAAATAACTTTCATTCATTTTTGGTGTAGCTATATTTTATTCTGAAGGCATATATATATATATAAATGTAACAAAATTAAAATTGTTAAATCAAAACAATCTAAAATATAAACAATCGACGTGTCCCACCCTCAGCGGGCCACGGTAAAATTGTCAAACGTTGACCGGTCCGCAGCGATAAAAAGGTTGCGGGACACTGCTGTAGAGAATCATTTTATCATATTACACATTTTTATCCTAGTTCACACATTTTTCTTTTATAAAATGTGTTTCGCATTTTCTCTCCTATACCGTAATGTTAAATGAGTTATCCCTTTATATTTAAAAAAAAAATTACTTATAACTTATGAAAAATATTTTGAAATTTTAAAAACATTATATTATAAACAAATACATGAGTTACAATGTCACAAATTTTTATAAAAAATTGAGGCATTTTTTCTGTCCGAAAATGTGCTCCGTGTTAAGTTCACGCTCTCGTACATAGGGCGCGCGCGAAAACAACCTTATATATTTTCCTAGTTGCATGCCATCCCACTATTTTTTTTTTTTTTTTTTTTTTTTTTTTTTTTTTTTTTTAACTATGAAAAGAAAAAATTGATATACAGCAGCACTTCTATCAGTGTTTCTTTAATAAATAGTATTCATTTCTACAAAGATTATTTGTTTGATTTCTATAAAATAGGAATGTTTATAAATAAGAAAACATTAACATTTTATGCTAAACAGACTAAAATTAGTCAACGATTCAATACAATTTCCATAACAGTTAGTGCATATGAGAAAAGACAAAATATTTTTAATACAGGAAATGAATTTTTTTTAATGACAAATATCCAACCATAGTCTACTACGTGTATCATAAATATAAGATAAAACAACACATTTTAAAATTTTCAGAGACGAATCAATTTTTTCAAAAATATTAAAATTTAATCTTAAATAAAAAAAAATAATAATGATTTTTGCTTACATTATCATATTGAATATAGGCTGATTTAAGAAATATTCTATCATTTTCATGCGTTTCGATCAATCGACTTATGTAAGCAAATATCAATAAAAAGATTTGTGCATATCAGTCTATCAATTTCACACACGATAATGGGTTAATATATTCTGATAGTTAAATAATTTTGTCAAATCACTGAAGACTAGTATTTGGCTCAGCTATTTAACATAACTACATTTTTGCACATAAATATATGAATCCTTAAGAACTTAAGAATAGTTTCAAAGTTCGTCAATAGATGGAGATAGCAATTCATACATTTCAGCTGCGACTT
>BMAV01009632.1:250436-262893 GCA_019973955.1 Trichonephila inaurata madagascariensis | reverse complement strand
AAAAAAAAAAAAATCAGTACCTTTATCAAGTAACTATGAAAAAAAAAATGGATATACAGCAGCACTTCTATCAGTGTTTCTTTAATAAATAGTATTCATTTCTACAAAGATTATTTGTTTGATTTCTATAAAATAGGAATGTTTATAAATAAGAAAACATTAACATTTTATGCTAAACAGACTAAAATTAGTCAACGATTCAATACAATTTCCATAACAGTTAGTGCATATGAGAAAAGACAAAATATTTTTAATACAGGAAATGAATTTTTTTTAATGACAAATATCCAACCATAGTCTACTACGTGTATCATAAATATAAGATAAAACAACACATTTTAAAATTTTCAGAGACGAATCAATTTTTTCAAAAATATTAAAATTTAATCTTAAATAAAAAAAAATAATAATGATTTTTGCTTACATTATCATATTGAATATAGGCTGATTTAAGAAATATTCTATCATTTTCATGCGTTTCGATCAATCGACTTATGTAAGCAAATATCAATAAAAAGATTTGTGCATATCAGTCTATCAATTTCACACACGATAATGGGTTAATATATTCCGATAGTTAAATAATTTTGTCAAATCACTGAAGACTAGTATTTGGCTCAGCTATTTAACATAACTACATTTTTTCACATAAATATATGAATCCTTAAGAACTTAAGAATAGTTTCAAAGTTCGTCAATAGATGGAGATAGCAATTCATACATTTCAGCTGCGACTTACAAAAATTCTTAAGCAAATATTTTTTAATAAAAAAATTAACTGTAATAGTTTAAAAGAAGAAAATTAAGTGGAGGAAATCCAGCGAAGGCACAAAAGAATGAATGTCGTTTTTAAGGAAGGAAAAATACAAGACGAGGAAATTTCAGAAACTGAAAAATGGATCACTTTTTTTTCCTTCCTTTAATAAAGAAAACCATATGTATATAATGAAAAAAACTCTCATAAACAAGAAAAAGGATACAATTATGGGTATTTGAGCGCAACGCTGAGAAAATGAGAATAAAAATGACGCAATTCAAAAAGAATTTTTTTTTTTTAATATTTGAAAACAAATTGTTGAATACCTAAAAGCATTCTATCCTCACAGGAATGTCGATATGCTTCATTAAATTCATACGGATCGCGGGACCTTTTGTTCCCATAATAGACTACCAGTATTGCTTTATACAACGGCTTTTTATTTATTTATTTTGGTAAAAGAATGTGGAAAATCCAGAAACAAATTGAGTTTGAATTTTTTTTTTCTTTCTGGAGTTTTATTAAACAAAAATCTTATATTAGTGGTCATCAAACTGTGTTCCACAGAACCCTAAGGTTCCAACAAGGCATACCCAGGGGTTCCATGAGCCACAATAAAAAATGGAAAAAAGAAACTAATATGCATGCAAAATTATTATTTTCGTGAAGTTTGCATAACTACAAGCATCTAAAACTCATTTTATTCATTAAACTTGCAAATTTTACTTATATGTAATGAACTTTATTTTTCAACAATTTTTAAACTTTTTATAATATAATAAAAGAATATTAAAATGTTTTATCTTTATATATGCTTCCTACTATACTGTGAATATTTTATCGTTTACTATCTTGGATTCCATGAAATAATTTTATACTTATTAACACAGTGCCTTGCATAACTAAATAATTTTCTAATGGAAAATGCACCCTTTTGCAATCGTAGAAAAAAAAACACCTAGAAGGAGAGGAAACTACTTATCAACAGATTCGGCGTTAAAATCTAAATTTAAGCAAGAACAGCTCCTAAATTTTATGTTGCAAATTCATGTGAAAAATACAAATTACTTCTCACACAGCTATAAACATTTTTATGCCATTCAGAATACTGTGATTAAGTGAAATATATTTCTCAACGTGAGGGGCTACAAAAACAAATTCTAAAAACAAATTAAACGCGGAATATGAAATGCGACTGCAGATAATTTCGATAGACATCTACAATTTGTGTGAAAAAAAAGCAAGCACATATGTGTGTGGAATGGGATTCCACGAAAACACTTTCTAGTTTAGGGGCTCCACGAAAAGAGGGGCTTTTTTAGGGGTGCCCCTAAAAATATCTCTTTGTTTAAGGTGGAGAAAAGTACAGAAATCAAACATATCAATTAAAAAAGGTTGGCTCCCTAATTTTTTTTTCTCTTTTCCGTGAAAAAAATTTTTCAATGACATACGCACAAGTAAATTTATATTTTAATTATATAACTTTACAAACATGGCACAAAGGAACATCAGTTATGGAGATGTCCATATGAATTTTTAGTAACCCCCCCCCCCCATTTCTTTCTAGGCATGAGACACAAATTTATAAATACTCGATTAAAAATACCAATTTCAAATAAATATGCCAAGATATTTAGGATCACTTTTAAAAAATATAAATTATTCTTATAATTCAATTTTGAATGAATTTTTAAATTTTACATATTTCTATTTCTCGTTACTTCTGACATACATATTGAAATACGTTTTTCAGCAACAAAACCAAAACATTCTTCAAGCGACAGTTGCATTTTTTTTTTTGTAAATTTTCAATTTTATTCATCAGAGTGATAAAAGATTTCCCACTAAGGCCCACCATCAAAATTATATTTAATATTCCAACCATTAACATTTAGAATAAATTGAAAAATGAGCTAAAATGAAGTTTCTGAAGTTTATTTTCATTTCTAAACTTTTCAATTATTTGGCAAACAAATGAACTTATAAATTAGGATAACTGTATTGTGCTTACGAATATGAAAGACCAGACGTACTGCACTGCGATACGTAACTGTATAAGGTAATAAAAGCGATAGAGATCAGAAATCAGTAAATATACAGAGAGATGAAATTCGTCATTGAAAAAAAAAATGCTGCATTATATATATTTAACTCCAATAGTTCGATTCAAAAACAAATTTAAAAACTATTAAAAATTACTAACAAAACAAATGGAAATTTTAAATACGTATTCCAGAAATTAAGATACCTGAAGATAAAAATAATATATATAAAATGACTTAAATTTTGTTTTGTGTTAATTCTGATGACGTGATAAGGGTATTATCTACCGCCATATCAATGATACGGGGCCCTAACATGTATAATTACAAACAGGGCTTCCATATCTAAAAAAGGGCCAAGAAGGAATTTTGATACAGGGACCCTTCAAAGCTAGCTAAGTATCAGTGATACAAGTACTAGTTAGCAATGCCTACAAAGAATCATTTGAGCACTGGTAATAACACATGCACACAAATTTAAAAATTATTTTAAAAAAAATACTTTCCAGATCAGCTAAAAAATTTAAAAATGCAATACTCTTTTGTTATTTAAGTTAGTAAAATAAAATTAAATAGCGCTGTTTAAGCACATTATTTTTCGATAAATATCTGCAGCAGTGGCCTCCAAAATAGGGGTACACAAAATGATATTTGAGGTACTTCTTCCAATTATTTTCGTTTTAGGGGTATACGATCAAAAAAGTTTGGAGATCTAGAGGATCTTAATTCACTATAATTTCAAGACGAATGAGTCGACAATGGGAAAGGGGGGAGGGGAAAGAATCGCATTTTCTAAAGCCAGTGGCGCACAGCGCGCCCCAGGGGGGGGGGCCCTAGGGGGCCGGCCCAACCCCCCAAAAGCCTTTGATTTTTTTTTCGATAGAATTATAATTCTAAGTATATAGTACGTAAAATTTAATTAAATATTTGTTATTAGTGATTCATTTTCTAATTAATGCTAATTATTTAATCAATAATTAGTTTTTTACTTTTTGTTCCTGAAAATCGACAAAATCAAAAGGAGCTTGATACAAGAAGGGTGGACTTTCCGCCCCTGGTCCCCCCCCCCCCTTTTGAAAAATTCCTGTGTGCGCTACTGGCTTAAGCAATGTTTAAGTTTGAATGCTTTGTGGGAATTTAAACATAAGTAGCAGCATACAAATTGTTTCAAGAGCCCTCTCACATCCTGTCAATCGCGAGCCTTAACTTAATATACAGGAATCAGCTGGTGTTGCTGGCTTCTAAATCCGGGCGCAAGGACAGAAAGCCTTATCATCCCATTCAGTGAACACGCAAACAATGTGAGAAAGCAACGACCCGGGGTATCCGCTGAACATTATTTGGAGTACATTGTGTTTCTAGTAGAGTATGCTAACCCTTTGCTGCAGCAAATGGCCAGCGTGATGGAAAAGATTGGATGATGGAATTTAGAAAGCTTTCATTATCATTACCATTCCTTTTTTTTTTTTTATTTCGTCTCGTTTGAGTGCGTTGAAGCAAAGAGAACAGTGTGCTAGCAGGTATGACGATCGATTCAGAACGCTACTAAAAGAGGTAAATATTTTCAAACACGAAAATATTCTTTTATACTTTTTCAATGTTTTTGCGTTACTAAATATGTAATCTAAGAAAATGTTCTACATAATCAGTATGCCAATGCATAAGGGATTCTAGATATAGTATATGAAAGTTTTCAATGTCAGTCGGTAATATCTTAGATTCCCAGATCTTAAAATACATATACAGATTGTATGGCTCACATGCTTTAGATACCCCATTAATTCAACTGCAAGTCAACAGTTGAGTCATACAAAAAACTGGGAAATCGCCTATCTCTAAAAAAAATTCTTAAATTTTTCCAAAAAATATATGATTAATATTTAATTAATGGTATTTCTTAACTTCTTTCGAGATTCTCGGCTACTTTTTTTTGAAAATCTCATCTAACGATCTTAATTCTACTTGTTGACTGACACAGAATAGATCAAACTTATGAATAAATATTGACGGGACAAGTAATAGCTTTATCAATTTTTAAGATTTTATTAAACAGAATAAAGAACTTTCATTTATTTTTAAGTGTAGCTAATCAAATTATTAAGCTAAACTTGTTATAATATTTTATAAGAAATTTAACTGAAGATATTAAATACAAGACTTCAATCTTCAAAAGAGGAGGGGAAAAAAATGCGAAATAAAATAATGGAAAAAATTACAAATATTCATAGATGCAGAATTTCGCTATTTAAATATAATTCAACCAAGCACACTGTAGATGCAAAGGTTCTGAAGTTTTCTTTCAAATTATGCACAAAGAATCCGCTGCGTGAAAAAAAGTGAACAATGATTATTTGAATTTTATATTCTTCATTCACGATCTAAGGTTATTTGCCCTCGCACATTCTTTCTAAACGGCTGTTTATGTTTACGATCTGGTATAAATATGTATGAGTCATGAAGAACGATAAATACAGAGGGCAGACACGATAAAGATAAAGTAAAGTTCAAATTTCAAAAAAGTAAAGATTAATTGATAGAATTTTACAGACAAGACACAGAGCGTTTTTATGTCGAGTAGGAAAAATTAGGTTACTGAAGCCCATTTTTCATAAAATTGTAACCCTTTGAGAAAGCAAAACAAAATTTGTCCCCGATAAATAAATCTAGAATGGTAAACAATTATACACAAGAAGCGGTTCCCAAGGCCATCTAAAACAGGAATATTGCTTTGACGACACAAATGGCCTTGAAATTTTTTAGATAAAAGGGACATATGCATTACAATCATCGATTAAACTGGTTAAATTTTCATGGTATTGATAAATCGTCAATGAATCAATTGGTGTTCTGACTAAACATTTCTGTCAAGTACAAATATTAAATTTTGAAAGTTTAGGTCAAGATAAAATACAAAAAGACACGAAAATTTATACAATTTTAGCTTGTATGAACCACTCCCTAAATAAGAAAATAAAACTAATCGGCGACCACTACCCATTCTTAGTCATGTTATTTTTCCTTTTTAACAGCAGTCGCTAAATTTCGAAAATGTAGATAACACAGCATTCACGGAAAGCAGCACTGCTTCGAAAACCATTAAAATGTTATATCTTTATATCTTAATACAAAATTACAAGGAAGCTTTTTTTACAAGAAAAGCAATTAAAAACCAAAATTACATACACTAGGTGCACTACAATTCAAGAGGCAGATATTAAGAATAAGAATTTTGAAACTATTGAAAATATCCAGTAAACAATTTTAAAAAAAATGCAATAACAGCCCCCTCCTCTCCCCTTAAGAAAAGCTGCGACAGATGAAAACGCTTTAGGTAGCAATCATATTGTTTGATGTAATCTTTTTTTTTTTTTACCGGTTTATAGTTTTTTGTGGGCAGTAATACGTGAACAGTGTTTTTTGCGATTTAGAACAACGTCTGAATTATTTACAAATCAATTAGGAAAAAAAATCCGAATCACATTAAAATTTAATTTTTTTAAAGTAAATGTCCAACATTCAAAATGGAATATTTAGAAAAACATAAGTGAAGTAATGATTAACTTTTAAAAGGTGGCAAATCGTTTGGTTACTTAGGCCAATCCTAAAATATTAGGGGTGGGGGAGTGACAAGACGTCTAACCTAGTTAGACAACCTCCGTGATGTAAATGTACGTGATTCAATTGCTTATTCTTCACATTTAAAATACATGAACGTCAATAAATATTTTTCCAACAATTCCATTACTATTCTATCACAATTTCATGGTTAGTTACGCGTAAAATTATATTTTCTGAAGATTCGTATTGTTCGTAAGAATAATATTAAATCTATCATTTGATCATTGTGTCACTTCAGTATTATTCTTATTTTATAATGTCAATATCTAAAATCCGAGATGAATAACAAGATTTTATATTTTTAATGAAGAAACTCGACAAGAGGAACCAACAAAGCATGATCAATTTTCAGAACTTATATTCATTTCCGTCACATTAACTGAGCGTTTCAAAATACGGAAGTCACGATGAAACATCATTAAATTTTTGCATTTTCAGACATTTTAATTCTTCTCCCACATAGAGATTTATATTTATCTGGAGTCGGTGATGGGAGTGCTCGATTCGAAATGCGGAACGACAATCGCATTCGAAACAAGAAATAGTTCAAGGAGACTTTCGCGAAATGGGAAAAAAAAGTATTCTCACGTTTTGTCATGGCGTTGGGGATAGCAAAACGTCTGGCGGAGGAAATTTGTGATTTCATGCCACCTTGCTTCCGAAATTCGTTTTTGCTTTGCATTTTATGAGCAGTGTCTCAACTCGGTGGCTTTGCAAGCTTCAAGGAGATCGATGCTTACCACAAAAATTTCCCATTTCAAATTCTGATGAAAATGTCCAAAATATAACATATCGTCACTAATCAACACAGATGTTGCTAATGATTAATTTAATTACACTCTGCATAATGGCGAGTGCTAGTTATAATATCGTCGCACTATAAAGCAACACGAGGACTACTGGCGACGGATCTCGTAATTTTGAACCTCAAGTGATGTGTACGATATCTGAGCTGGACCCCTTTCCCTTTTTTTCTCAACTATCACACCACACCAACGGGAAGACATTGAGCCTCGACAGATTTAACGTGCATCGGCCCCCTCTACACAGCGGGTACTGCAGAACGGTATATATATATAGGGCTTACAAACTTATACATCCACGTAACGATAAAACATTTATTTTTCTTGCATGAAACATTTATTAATTACTTAAGAGAAAGCTAGAGATATATGAAATCTAAAATGGGGATTGGTTTCATTACATTAACATAATAGTCTCTCTGACTGCATCATTGTATACTACCGTCAAACTTGTAATTTTGAGCCTAGATCTTTGTTAATGGATTTAATTATAGCTTTAAAATCTACATACCTTCTACTAGAATATGACGACTCTGCGACCATGTTAACATAAATCTGGTTTCAAAACAGAATCTATAGCATTCTCGAGATGTTTAAGAAAACAAATACATTACCTTTAAATTTCCTAACCATTTTCAAAATCCTACGGCATTCTTCAAAGCAGGGACTCTTTACACATAGAAATAAAATCTCTCTTTACGACACTTATACACAAATACTTATATTTTACTGTCCGTTACTACACGCATATTTAGTATATTTCTTTACCTATGAAATGCAGTTTAAAAATACTTCATTAACCCTTTAACTGTCGAGTTATTTTGATGATTTGAGTACATAAACTTTCAATTTTTTTTATCGCAAAAATCAAATGTTTAGTATATAATAAAATATTTAGTAGTTAAAAATTGACATTTTGAATTACATGCATAAAAATTTAATGCATAAAACATGGATAAAAATAAATGCATATCCGTTTAAGGTGGCTGCTTTTCCCGACATAGATTCGGGTTTGACACAGAAATGGAAGACAAAATAAACCTCTCCCAATATATGTTTTGGGGTATAGCAGAAGAGAAAAAAAATTACCCCGCATAATACTCGGGCATGACAGTTAAAAGTTGAGTAATATATATATAGAGAGAGAGAAATAGATAGATATAATCATATTTCTATTATTAATTAAAATTGTCAGAACTTCAAGACAGCTAAACCAGTTTTATTTTAAAGTTTATGACACACACACACACAATGAATGACTCAATCATCTGAAACGAATTTAAACTAGACAGAAGAAAACATAAGAAAATTAAGCTTTTAACCTTACTCAAACGGAAGATAATTCTTCTCTTAACCTTACTAAATCGAAAGATATCATTCAATCCGGATTGTTCAGATGATTACAGGTTGCGGCTCAACACAATGATTTGCCTTCCCATGCTCTAAAAAGCGCGCGGTTCTGACTTTTCTTTATGTAGGAATTACTTTTGGTAAGTCAGTTGAATGATGTGTACCTTCAAATATTTATAAGTTTTCAAAAACATTTGATAATATAAATTTTCTTAATAAGCAGTACTTTAAAGAGGATTGCAAAACAATAGAAGATAAAGTAGATCTTGCAGTTCCCTCCATTTTCCAATATATAATCATCAACACACATCCCCATCCCCTCTTTTTCAATTCCTACTATTAGCTCACACTCTCCCTTTATATATTTATTTATTTATATATCTCTTGTTCAAATTTTCTATTGTTCATAAAATATTTTTCATTCATCCACTTAAGTTCAAATGCATTTTTTAAAACTTATATTGGATGACACTTGATGTGAATACAGTTTTTTCAAATATCGATTCATTAATTAAATTAAAAAATCAATAAATAGTAACAAACAAAAATAATAGTCCAATAGAATATATAGAAAGGAAAATCGCTCATTGTGTCCCCGTAGCGCAATGGATAGCGTGTTGGACTTCTAATCCAAAGGTAATGGGTTCGAATCCCACCTGGGATGGCCTAATTTCTGAGAATGTGATTTCTTTTTACTATACTATTTTATTGGAATAATTAAATTTAATGAATAAATATTAACAAACCAAAATAATAGTCCTACACCCTATATAGAAACGAAAATGGAAAATTGCAAGGAAAATCGCTTTTTATTTTGGCACTTAATATTGTGATTCTGTCATATAAATATATATATACATATTTAAATTAATTTAATAAAATTTAATTTAAATATGTATTTTTATTAAATATTCAATTATTTAATAAAAAGTAACTAAAATAATAACTTTTCTTTGTTGACCTAAGTAGGAATTGACTTAATTTTTTTTTTATATTACTTGTTTTCAATTAGATACATTTACCATTTTCAATATGTTCACCGAAAATCCGATAAATAAAACCTGCCATAAATAAAAGGTATTTCACAATACTTAAGTGCAGAAAAAGTAAGGATGAATAATAAAAATATGTTAAAGCTGCGAACAAGGGAAGAAATTTGAGAAATGATTCGATCTACTTTGAGAAAAAAAAATTAATAACAATTTTAAAGGGAGAATTTTTAATTTTTTCCCAAGACACTAAAAAAAAAAATCCTTAAAACAACCATATATTTTACCTATTGTGCTCGAATGTTCAAAAAAAAAAGCCTGCTTGAATATGAACTAAATTTCTCTTACATCCTTTTAAATGCCACTTACTCGAGAATGAATTATAGAAGGATTTTGTTGCTCAGTTGGACTATTCGATTTTAGTGATTACTAGCTGGTATACCCGTTCTTCGCACGGGTGAATTGAAAAATTAAACAATACAGACTAAAAGATAAAGGAGTTTTTAATGAGTTAATTTTACGGGAATTGTAAATTAAACAAAAAGAAGCTTTTTGTATATCTCAGCTAAATAAAAAAACCATGTTTGCTAAATTTTATAAGTCTGTAGATATAACAGCTGATAAAGATTTTTTAAATTTATAACGCCCGTAATGTGCGCAAAACGTTAATATTAAATCTCTATATACAATATTGAACAATCTCTCTATAAACAATATTAAATTTACTGAACAATCTCTATATACAATATTAAATTTACTGAACTACTCTCTATATACAATAGTCAGTTCAAAACAGGTCTAAAAAACTATAGGGTGAAACGAATCTGCAAGCGGGGGGAGGGACGCGTGACATTTGACACTGTCGATGGGGTGAGGACCGGATGAAAGGAAGGCGCTGCAAGCAAGGGGTGAGAGGGATGCATGACCTTTGACACTGTCGATTGAAATAAATGATCCCTATTTGAAACGGATATTGTTCACCATTTCATTGGTTTTAATTTTATTTTCGCGGAACCCTAATTTTTTTTCCCCTATAATAAAAGTAGCTTAAGTTATTCCTTATAACATTAGCTATCTGCCAGTGAAAGTTTCGTCAAAATTGGTCCAACCGTTTCAGAGATTAGCCGGAACAGACAAAAATTTTAAAAATTGATTTGTTTCATATAAGTACCTTATATACTTTTAAATGCATTTAGTAAAAAGCTGTTAATTTCAAATTACAAACAGACACTTCATTTTTATTTATATGTATAGATTAGTTTATTTGTATTGATTTACTAAGAAACAAGACTACAAATAACATTCGAATTTCGTAATTTTGACTTGAACTTATTTTTTTTAAATTATTGTACATGATCATTTTTATTGAAAAAGTACGGCATGTATATTATTCATATTTCTTTAAACTACTTACTGGTGAAATCACTATGTTAACATTAAAATATTTGTAGAAAAACAAACACATAAGAAATTTAGCTACCTTTCACCACAAGCGTAACGCAAACATAAAAAACCATTTTCCCAATCAAATACGGCATTTAAATTTTGATTGATTAAAATTTCAAAAGCAAAGCGGAAACAAACGGTTGAAAATTCCCAGCTGCATATATTTTCTATTACATCATTCGGCACATATTTTCACAGGATACATTAGCTCAAATTGCAATGGTTACAATTACCATGATAAACAGCTTCGACCTACACAAAGTCGAACGAGGAAGAGGATTAAAAAAAAAAAATAAGAAAATAAAGCCGTCGTGTTGCTATGGCTACTGATGCTTAAAAACAAAATGAGAAAGTTTCTCACTTCACTCTCAAATGGTTTGGTGTTTAACTTCTACTTGTGTCATCGGATAAACCCAGCAGGTGTTGCTAGAAAACACTTACGTCAAATGTTTGATAATATCGAAATAGATTATGCTCGTTCGCCTTTGAACGAATAATTCAATTTTGCAAAAAAGTGAAGCGAAGCTAAGTAGAACATAAAAACAATACATTGTACTCTTAATGTAAAAATTTTACTTGATTCTTATTTCTATATTTTCCTTAAAAGATTAACATTACAAGATTCTAAAATACCTCTGTTATATATAATTTAATAATAATAAATGCTTTTAAGTAATTACTGAATAACAATAACCAAAATTCACAAATTTAGAGCTCTCCCGCAAATTTTACATACGTTACAGTTATAATATAAAGGGACAATTCTTTAACAATTAATATTTTTACTTACTAGTCTATAAATACTTATATTCAGATAATATTTTATAACATTAACAATTTGGTATTAAAAATTCTACACTATATATATATTTAAAAATCCTCCCCCCCCTCCCCCCCTTTAAATTTTTTTTTTACTTGTCTGGATAATGGTACTACTGCATAATAATACGGGGAATAAAGCAGTAATTCATTTTTCCACAATTTTATTTTCGGATTTTATTTAATTTGAATTTCTTAATTAAATTACTATGCAAAAAAAAAAAACTTTTCTTTAATCCTACGTAGGCCCCATTTAAATGTCGAACGTTACAAAACTGGTCAAAATGTCAAGAGCTCAGATTTGTACTGAAAAATAAGAGTTACAAATAATATGTGTGTGTGTGTTATCATTGCAGAAACTACACTTTTTAGACCATGTAGATACAGACTAAAAACTCGTTGAGCAATTTTAGATTTGCTGGCTTAAAAAAACATGATACACGATTGAAAGGTTCGGTAGCTAAGGTTATCTAATATTAGAACAACAACAAAAAATGTCTAAAAGATCGGAGTACGATTATTCATCAGGCATGATTTAGAGAAAAACATGCCTCGAATTTCATGTCAGAAAAATGTTTGCGTCTGACCAGTGGCGTAACGGACGATATAGCCTCGCGTGGGGAAAGAGTGTAG
>BMAV01009632.1:209897-250336 GCA_019973955.1 Trichonephila inaurata madagascariensis | reverse complement strand
CCCCCCCCCCTGCGATGAGGGGGTGTATGTAACGCCACTGCGTTAAACTACCTACATCTAAGGATCTCAAAGTGGGTGTAGTAAGCGTTTACGGGGGCGATGGAGAATTGAAGTTTATTACTGTCACATTACGAAGCAACACGAGGGCTATTGGTGACGGAACTCGTAATTTTCAACAATGGTCAAGTAACGCGGAAGACACCTGAGCTGGCATCCTCCAACTCCGAACTTCCACACCACGCCAAAGGGAGGACTTAGAACTTACACAGATTTAACGTGCCTCGGCCCCTCTACATGGATGGTCTTCAGTGACACCAGACTCGAACACATGACAAGTCGGCCACGAGTCCGTGACCATGACCATGACAACTAGGCTACCGCGGCCTCAGAGGAGAATTCAAAGGTAACTGGTAGGTGCAACAGTTGGATTCAATTCACAGAGAGAGTTTCATGCAGCTTAGTAAGCTTTGATAAGAATATGGGTGCTTGCAGTGCCCTTATTCACTTAAAGAATACGATGATATCGCTTATTAATCGACGAGGGCTGGATTTTAAATCTAAAAAGAGTATGGTTATTTAGGGTAAGTATCACTAAGGTTTGTGCTTTTAACTAAAAATTTTAAGTCGGAAGTGTATTATAGACAAGAGAAAGAAGTCATACGAAATGAATTCTTCTTAAAGGAAATCTTTTAGTTTATAAATATAGTGGCAAATTGTATAACTATCGCATCTAAATTTAAGAGATGTCGATAGTATAGCACCGAATATTTGAAATTTGGATTTGTTAAGTGTAAGAATCAATTATTACCTATGCGCTTAATGGGCCAAAAATTTACAAACATAGCAATAAAACCTTCATGACACGAGAGCATTTGATTAAAATTCACGCTGACAAAAAGAACAGAGATGTATCCCATTTTCCAAGTATATTAGAAAAAATAATTGACGCTGGCACACACACACAATTATAAAAACATCTATCAAAAGTTACTATTTACATTAAAATATATTAAAAGGTTTAGCACGGATAAAACTGCTATAATGAGGGAGGGGTGGGGATTAAAACATTTATTGTCGCATAAGGCAAGCGGTGGTTGCAAAAAAGTAAAGGAATCTATGAACTAAATATTACTTCAAAGGCTTCTGACTCCAAATTACTGATGATCTTTGGTGGGACATTAATCCATCTCAATTTAAGCCAGAGTTTTACAAATGAGCCAAGTAATTTTTGGAAATCATTAGAACAATCAAGCAACAAAGATAACTTGTAAAAGCAACGCACTCTTTAAACTCATACCATGTAAGTGTCTACGACCGATAGATAAAGGGCAGTATTTCAATGTGAATATAAATAAAGATCGTAAACAAATACATATTTCTAAGACTACTAAATCTGCTACAAAGATATGAACAAGTTTAATCACAGAAAGTTAAAAAAAGAATCGGTTATCAATAGAAGCACTAATTATTTCGGTATAACTTTAAATAAAAAATCCCGGAAAGGAATCTTCAGAAGATTAACTTCCTCCTCAGCTGCGAAGATAAACAAATGAAACCCATGAAACTCTGGGGAAAACCCTGGACTTATGTTTCTATAAATAAAAATTTATATATCGACCGACATTTACACATAGAATTGTCAATGAGTAATTTGGGTGTGGACGATAAATTCTGTAAATAATATATAGATTTATAGTTTTTATAATTCCTAAAATACGTTTTAATTACAGAAACGAAGGCGATTTCATTTGCATAAAAATCTGTCATACATGTCATGAAATCTTATTTTTGAAGGTTGCCTCGGGCTTAATTATAGTCAAAAAAAAAAAAAATTTAATATAAAAAACATGTATGATTTGAATAAGAAATGTTATTGTAATAAAAAAAGGCATTTTAAAATAATTATAACAAAGAACCATTGAACAAAACAATTTTCGAATTTCGTGTATTTTAAACTTCTTCAATAGGAATAAAGTAAATACAAGATCCATGAAATTACTGTGCTTAAAAAAAATCAATTGTGTACTCTCATTGTATTTTTCCTAATCGTCAATATAGTTCCAAATTCAACCCCCAGGTCAAGTGACAGATACCCTGAAGTAATAGTTGATATAGAAGAATGAAAAGAATTTTGGTTACAATCCACAAAAAAAAAAAAAAAAATTTTTTTTTTTCTTTCTTTATAAGACGTCGTTGACCGAGATCAACATTGAACAGTAAACTCGGATCACATTCACATGTCAGTCGGTTTAAATCGATCCAGATTAGTTTTACTCATATTTGCGCAATACATTTGATGCACAAACAAAATGACACTATTTGAAAGCTAAAAAAGAATTACCTGCCTATCCTGGTATATAACACTTTAAGAGACATATGAAAAACTTTGAACAAAGGAAAATACGTGACCTAAAAATAAACAAAGCACAAATCATATAAACCAGTCTGAACGGATAACAGGAAGGTAATGGTTCACTTCCGGTTTTTGCGCCCATTTCCGAGAATCCAAAATGGAGGAAATGACGGCAACTCCAACGAGAGGGCATATAAAAACGTTTATATTTATAAATCGGAGTTGGACGCGCAATACTAAGGGTTGGTAACCCCAAAAACGACAGTTGCAATAAATAAGATACTAAAAAATTCCGTTTGTGAATTACCTTCAAAGGTTCTAGGCTAATTCAATTCACACAGACTTAGGTATTCCATACAGTTTTTGCTATTTTCTCAAAAGGTGAAGAAAATTCTTGCACTTTTGATTGAAAGAAATAAAGGGAGCAGTTGGGGCAGGATGTGATTCCCCCTCACGTTATAAAAATAGAATTCTTCAGGTAGGCTATTTCTATACTCGTCCATGCGTATTACTTTTGGAAACTCAGTTTGT
This sequence comes from Trichonephila inaurata madagascariensis, assembly GCA_019973955.1. Classification (NCBI taxonomy): domain Eukaryota; kingdom Metazoa; phylum Arthropoda; class Arachnida; order Araneae; family Nephilidae; genus Trichonephila; species Trichonephila inaurata. Next base: position 247,452 of record BMAV01009632.1, on the reverse strand, counting down.
ATGAAATCAAACGAATTTGCTGCGAGGAAAAAAACAAAATGTCCCAGTTTTGAAAGCGTATGTATGCAAAATTAAGGTTTGGTTCAAGAGGCCAACTGCAGACATTCTGACAGTTTTATGATAAAAAAGAAAAAGGGATTTTGAAAAAACATGTAAGATGAATGAAATACACAAACAAAGGAGTGTCTGTATTACAAAACACACGATAGTAGTTTGAGCAGAAAAAATATATAATCCACCAGTAAATCAAATACGAATTTTTTTTAATCTTTAAACTGTACAAGGTGAACACACAGAATAATAACTAGAATGTTTCGTAAAAATTTATGAACAATTCTGAAATCTAAACAGTGATTGCATCAGAATGATCAATTGTAAGCTACCGTATCATCAAAATCTGAAGCCGATGATGATTAACAAAGAAATATCAAAATTTTCAAAACGTCTTCATTTATCATAATTAAGAATGGAGATTTCATTTACAATAAAATTAGGAATGGGAATCCACATTTCATTTATCATTCATCAATTACAGTAAAACACGTTTAACGTGAAAAAGCTTAAGACGAAATATTGGTTAACACGAAATAATACAACGGTCCTGCCAAACTGCTATGTATTTTCATGATTTTTTTTCTGTTAACACGAAACGAAAATCGCTTAACACGAAAAGATTTCTCTTTTGGGTATGAACAAACTATAGAAAACACCAGCCGGATTGAACTGTCTCCTTGTATTATCGGAAGAATTCATTACAATAGATGATGATGTGTGTATAACCCCAATTATGGCAGACAAAGACATTTTGGAGTTTGTTCAAAGCTCAAAAAGCATCATTGAGTCAGATTCTGACGATGAAAATGAAATGAATAATGCAGCGCCTGTTCCCACATTATCCAAAATGAAGAACGTCAATAAAAAGTATGCGCAGTTATTTAGACGGGCACATCCCAATGGTAAAATGAATAACAAAATGGATGACCATCGAACGATTTGTTAACAATTGGATCCTAAAAAAAACAATGCAAAGAAAAATATCAGATTATTTTCCAAAAACTCAATGAACGTTTTGTTTCTTAAAAAATTTCTTTAAGTTCCTGCGAATGTTATTGTTTCATTGGCTTACATTAAATATATGCATATATATACATATCTATGTAAATAAAATAAATTCTAATAAATTTAAATTTGTTGATATATGGAGAGGGGGGGGGGAGTTGTAATATTCTTCAACACGAAAAAATATGTCAGCCCCTTCAATTTCGTATTAAGAGATTTTCATTGTACTTGTCAATGTCTTATTAAGCGCTATAGATTTTAAAAACAAATTTATTGTACATAATTGTAGAGATTATCACAATCAGTAAAACCACAATACAAAACTGCATGGGTTTATTGCTAAGAGATTTCAATAAATAGTTCAGCATTTCTCATGGCATTGGATTTAAAAGTTTATATAAACTCGTATATAGTCCCATAAAAAAACTAATATAATATAAACTCGCAAAGTATACAATTATTATTCTTTTGTACATTTTCTTGATAAAAAAAAAATGTAACCTCCATTAGATTATGGAAACTGAAGTTTTAAAAGAACTTCAATAATATTTGTATGCCACTTCCCTTTAACTGAACAGAAAGAAATGCTGTATTATGAGATAAACTTTATCTTTAAATATGCAGCCTTTCTTACTTCCCAGTTTTTGTCCAGTTACAGATTTTCAGTATTTTAAATAAAAGTTATGCATTATTTATCTTTTTAAGGGTGGGTTTTCTTTTTCTTTCCCGAAAAAAGATAAATGTGCTTTCCTTAACACAGTTAATGTACACATCCCCCAAGAAAAAAAAAACCATTTATTACATACAAAGGAATGCCTACATGTAAGAGATCAACTTTTTCAAGAAATATTATCAACACGAATTTGTTCTTTCAGTGACTTGTAGAATTATTCATAACCATACACATAACATCACGACCGGAATTCAGGGAAAGTAATTTATTCACATCATTTGATGTCATCGTTTAAGTCAACTGTCCTTTTTTCGTAAAATATATAGTTTTCGAAACATTTAAGCAGCTGGTCGATTCAATAAAAATACTACAATAAAAACGGATATTGAATATATGATTCCAAGCATTATTCAGATTCAGTGACTCTGTTCGTATAGTCCTTATTTTCATATTTTTTTTAGATTTAAAAACACAAATGCACTAGATACAAAAAAATAAGCCGCAATTTGTTAATATTCCTTTGTGATTATATCAGGGATGGGGAACCAGTAGCCTAAAGCAGTGGTCCCCAACCCCCAGACCGATACCGGTCCGTGGATAAAATAGTACCGGGCCGCCCAAGGAAAATTAAATTAATTCCATTTTATTTACCGGAGTGTATTTCTCTCGTTTTTGTGCGACTTTCCATTGGAATCACTTTATATACATTTTTCGGTGTAACTATATTTTATTCTGAAGGCATATTAAGTTAAAATTATTAAATCAAAACACAATATACAATATAAACAATCAACATACTACCCTCAGAGGGGCCGCGGCAAAATTATCATACGTTAACCGGTCCGTGGAGATGAAAAGGTTGGGGAACACTGGCCTAAAGAACACAAAGCTTTCAAGGTCATTTAAACACAACTTTTTGAACGAATTCAGATGCTACTGAATAATAAGTCTGATAATAAAAATTACTATATAAGATTAAAAACAATTGAAAATCAGTAAAAATCAAGGGAATAGTAGCATGTTTTTAAAAAGTATTATTTTACAAGTTACTAGGAGAATAAATTCAAATTCAAAATTCGCTTCATTTTGTAAAAGATCAATTTCGCAACACAACGATATTCTCCGTGTTCCATTCTCCTTTCCCCTCTTTATACAAAGAGAACCAGCCCCCTTGTCCCTCTTGTGTGTGAGGGATATCAATGGGCGGAGAGATAAAGAGAGTAGAACAGAATTTTTATTTCTGCGGGGAACAAGGAAATTTATGCGCGATTTATAGACTACGACTACTAAAGGAAATCGACTAACAGAAAATCATATATTGGAACTTACATGATATTTCGTCATTCAAATATATACAATGGATAAATAACATAAAAAAAATTTTATTTATGAGTTTCTTGTAAAAAACTTCAGTAATAACTTCAAGAAAACTCCTTTGAAACTGTTTTTCTGTTATTTTATTATACCTTTCGACAAAGAAATTTTCTATGCTCACGGTTTTTAGTTACAACAAATAAATATTATTTAATTAATAAAATTTTAATATTTTCGAATTAATACATTTTACAGTCAACCCAAACTGCCATTAAATGGTATTACTCATAAAAATACAAATAAAAAGAAATTTCAATTTTACAAAAAATATTTTACCAAAATTTTATTTCGCTAAGAGGCAGTGGTCTTCAAACTGTGTTCCACGGAACCCTGGGGTTTCACAAAGCATACCCAAGGGTTCCACGAGTCACAATAAAAAATCAAGAAATAAATACATATACAAAATGGATTCACATTCTCTATGAAGTTTGTATAGTTACAAGTATCTAAAGCTCATCCTATTCATTAAAACTGAAAATTTTATTTATATTACAATAACTTTATTTTGCAGCAGTTTTATTATAATATAGTAAAAGAATATTAAAACGTTTTATCTTTATACATGTATACTTCTTAGACTGAATATTTTATTGTTTACTATCTCGGGTTCGACGGGATAATTTTACACTCCTTAGTTAGCACTAGGTCTTGCAAAACTATAGTGTACCTTTTTACATTTGTGGAAAATAACACCTATAATGAAGGAAAGGGAACAACATATCAACAGTGTTAATGATAAAATCTAAATTTAAGCAAGAGCTTCTATAAATTTTAGGTTACAAATTCGTACAAAATAGCTATAAACATTTTAATGCCATTCAGAACATTGTGTTTAAGTGAAATATATTTTTAACGAAGTGGCTACAAAAGCAAAGTATAAAAACAAATTAAACTCAAAATATGTAATGTGATTGCATTTAATCCAAATAAACAGACTTCAACAATGTGTGTAAAAAATATTAGCACACATATCCCAGTAACTAAAAACAATGCATGGGTAGGTAACTTTATTCTTTAAAGTAAATTATATTTAAAAAAAATTAGATTATAATTTTTTAATAATAAATGCACACACACACAATACTTTTTTTAATTGCCTTTACATGAAGTGCCTATAACATGTTGATCTACTTTAAATATTATTTTGAGAAATATTCTTCGAAATGTGTATGGAATAGAGTTTCACGAAAACATTTTCTAGTTCTAGGGGTTCCACGAAAGCACCTTCAAGTTCTAGGGGTTCCGGGAGTTGAAAAGTTTGAAGACCACTGCGTTAAGGTAACAAAATCCTATGACAGCGTACCCAACTGCGTCAACAAATCACAGACGTCAAACACTCGGACTTGATAAAGAATCGATACAAATTATCTCAAAAACTGATAAAGCTTATGTTGATTTTGTAACGGACAAGTGTTTGTTTGCGTTGAACCGAAAAGTAATGTGAAAGATTCCAGAGTTCAAAAAGATGCGATAGGTTTTCGAAGTTAGTTTGACCTTCACAAATGTATACACACATGTACATTATTTGAATACAAATCCACCTTACGTGAAGACCGGATACTCTCATTGCACTCACAAACACATGTACTCTTTACCTTAAAAAATAATTTTATTTTTAAACTGAAACTTGATCTGACCAATGTAATTTTCATTTACTTTTTCCCTAAAAAACTTTTTTAAAATTATTTGGATTAATTTTCCAAAACTTCTATGGGAAAATATTTTCAACTTTTGAAGTCGTTTATTGAGCTTCTCCTAGTTTTTCTTCAATTCTCTTTCAACACACAAACAGCTAGCTACTTCAGAAATCCTATTTTTTTTACAAAGTTTGCGTTTTGTGTCGTTTTCTTGTCAGGTATATGGTACTTTTCATATGGTTTAGGATTTGGATTTTTTTATCACATTTGAATAACTGTACATATTTCTTGTGTGCCTTTTTAGTATGTTTAATAAATGATTTTTCTGTAATAAAAACTTAAATATTTTTCTTGGCGAGATAATGAAAGAAATTAGTTAACCGATTCTCTCTGCCCAGGACACCATGAAAACAAAATGCGAAGTAAATAAATATCAAGTAAAAATAAGGATGATTCCTCTTGAACAGGTTTCGAGAGAAAAAAAATTAACTACACTGCAAGAGAAGCATTTAAAATCGCCTCTTTTGGTTACAATTTTGTTAAATATAATTATGACAGGCAGTTAAAAATTATATTCGAATCGTTAAATACGTACATCTTAAGCTGATAAGTAAATAAAGAGAGGAAAAACCGACTTACTATTTTAACTTATTTTAAAAACTATCAAACAGGAGATGATGCAATAACGTTTAGAAATGATTTATAAAAATTAAAATTACAAAAAAATAGAGGCTCTTGATTTTTTTAGATCGTATAAAAGCAAAAGACAAAGCTACATGTTTACAGAATTGTTTCTTGTGTATTCATGTATAGATAAAGTTCATTAAACTTTCAGATGTGATAATGGATTAAAATATTTATTACAAATTGTTCAAATGTGCTTAATTACAACATATAAGGATTAAATCTCATGAAATAATAACTCGACTTAATTATTTCGGTTATAAGTGTATAAGGCTGTAGCAATCAAGAGTTGCGTGTATGTTCTCACGTAACGACTAAAAGTACAAAGGCGCATGTGTTATTACTTTTTCAATATTATTCCATTACTCAAATATAGATCAACCGAGACACACGCAGAAACAATTCAGATAATTGCCAATAACTAGCATGTCGGCATTTTCATAAACACCTCTGCACTTAGAAAAAAAATATAATGGTCAGTATGTGCATCAGAAAACTCGTAGCGATAAAATCAGGTAGAAAAAAAAGAAATTATACCGATGCATTTATTCTTGCATAAGACTTACAACACAATTAAGAAGATATTTTCACTTGCACATTAACGTTTTGGTTGAAGGTCAACTTGCGTGATGAGACTCAATTTGAAATATTTGATTACCTCACAGAGAGTCGAAGGCCAGAAAAAAATTCGATTCGCCGCATGATGTAGCAGTTGGGTTTTATTTTCATTAACATTTAATTTTGAGAAGGTAGGGAAGCAAGTATCGAATAAAATAAATGCGTATTAAAACATTTAAAATTTTACTTAATACTTTTGGGGTTTTTTCATACAAAAACCATTTGATAAATAAATGAAAAAATTAAATTCAGTTCACAATTCTTGATATTTTTTACACGCACAACACAAAATCTTCTTGAACTTTGAACTTCATTCTTTAACACTTTAACGTACTCGCATAAAATTATAATTCATACATATTTTTATACACTCACTAATATATCAAAGAAAATAGGATAAAATATTACTTAAGTGAGCCAAATAAGACAAAAAATAAATGGTAATTGTTTGCAGTGAATGTTCTGTCAGAAAAGAAACTAAATCTGAATAATCGATATATGTATTTCTTCGTCTCATTCGAAGACATGAGACTAATAACGTAAGAATTACATTTTTTTTCTCCCTATATTGATTTTTATAACAAAAATATTGAAGTATGTTTTTAGTAATAAGTTTAATGCAAAATGTAAACTTAATAGAGACGTTTGAAAAATGTATAGCAACGATTTCAATACACAAGTAGAAAAATAAATCACCTATTTTGAAAACACCGACTGACACCAGTAACTAAATATTCCGAATACTGGATCAGGAGATAAAATTGTTTACGAGATAATGTATTTTTGTATGTTCGGTGTTACAGGGTTAACTGTCTTTAATTACTCTTCTGGAATGGCGACTTACACGAAAAACACTTTCATACGATTACGCAACATAACTAAAAATAGGCGACACGTTTAAATTTGTTTTTCCAAAATATATTCAGGAAAATAACACATCATGGAACCTTATGTTAATCATGATTAGTTTAAGCTGACCACAAAAACAGAATAGAACGCAAACAGATATTGGATCGATTTTCATAAAACATGTACACATCTATTAAATAAATCAGCAGCCAGTAAGCGAATTACATAAAATCCGAAGTGAATATGAATGTCTCTTCAAAAGAAATAAAACGAGAAATAGATGCTCATAAAAGAGAATGCTAACAAAAAAAATCTGCATAATTCAGTTGCTGATTAAGAAAAACTAGCAACCTTCATATTAATTAAGGTCGATCTTAAATAAGCTTCGTTTAAGTTAGCTTAAGAACTGGTAATTAACTATCAGACTGATCAGTGAAAAATAATAAGGTTATTTATAAAAGAAAAGCGTTACCGTTAAAGTGTTAAATCCGTTATTTCATAGAATAACTGGGTATTTCATGAAATAACTAGACAAAGTATATAGAATTATTGAATCCTACGATTTAACTAGGTATTCTATAAAATAACGATTACTTGATCGTTAAAGTACGAAATACGGCACTCGAAAGTTCTTTGAACTGGTTTTAGCTGCTTTTAGTCAATTTTGAACCTCAATTCAGAGTCATCACAGCAATCCTTCCTCTAATAAATAATGTAAAGTAAAATAAAGGTATTTCACAAAATTTAAATTAATATTCTGATTTTTGCTTGAAAAAGTTTACACAATGTTTTTATGAAGCAACAGTTTTTCTTCCCAACATGTATTTTTTTTTATTTAAATATAACTATTTCTGCAACATTCTTTTCCCCCCTTTATGTTTAATGTTGGCAATATATGAGCAATAATTAATTATATCATCTGCTTTCCCTTATTATTTATCAATCATCCGCAATGGGGATAAAATGTATTTTTCGCGAGATTTTAGTTATTTATGATAAATTAATTTATAAAACATCTTTGAAATTGTTTATTTTTCACTCTCTTGAACGGTCTATCATTAGTTATTTCATAGAATAACTAGGTAAAGTATGAAAATTTTCATCTATTATATACTTTAACTGACTTATCTAGTTATTTCATGAAATACCTAGCTATTCGATAAAATAACTGAATAACATGAGTATAATCTTATTTAATTCCAATTTCGCTCCAAGAATCTTAATTGTTCAAAGATTAAAAACAATTTCAGATACGTTTTAAATGCATATTTATTGACCACCAGAAAAGTATAACAGCCGAAAAATATTTTACATATAACTTGTTCATAAACATTAACACTAAACCTATCGCCATTTCCTATGTATCTATTTCTACCCAAAGCCAATGTTTAAAAAAATATACTTAAAGACGCGCATAGCAAAAAATAGCTTTTATATATAGTTTAATTTAGTGTATAAATATATCTCAATAAAACATTTTTCAATAAATAATTCCATCTTTGATTATTAAATTGAAAGAAATTTTAAATTTAGTAATGTATAAAGCATATTTACGTTCACCGCATTTTTTGCAAACTATGGAACTTTATAATACACAGTTTCCATATACATACTTTTTGCATTTAAAATTTACACAAATGACAGTTTTGTTTTCCTTACAATACATTATTCGACACTTTTTCCGCACACCTGAATTCAGACTTGAAATAGCTAACGTTTATATATATTATAACGTAATATTTAAACAAAGTATGCAATCTAATGCAATAAAACCTGAATATAGCGCACTCTTAGTACTAGGTTGCACTGGACCCTGTGATAGAGTGAATTTTCTATTATGGGTCTTATTTCTTTGAAGAAACCGATCTATTTTTTTTCATTAATGCTTTTTTGAAATGTTTTTAGCGAACTTCTTCCCTGTGATCTAGTGAATTTTGATCTGAATATATCTGAATCTGAATAAAGGATTTTCTATAGTGAACCGATCTGTTTTTTCCATTAATGCTTTTTGAAATGTTTTTTTAACGAACTTATTCCCCAAATGATTTACGTACAATCGTTATGCCAAATCTGGAATATAACGAACAACTCGAATACAATAAATAGCTTCTTAGAACTTACATTTTTTTTCAAACTTTTATAAACAATAGCAAAAATATATAATCCAATGGGTTTGGCATACAATCATTCATACAAATATCTACAGTCGAACCTCCATGTTACGAAACTCTATATTGCGAATTTTTCTATATAGTGAACTTTTTCCTGGAACCTAGAACATTTCACGATTTTCTTCGTAAAATAACCTCCCTATAGCGAAGTGCATTTTCCATATAACGAACTTTTTCTCTTGAAATTTAATTTTTTCCTCCCTATTTTTGAAGAATTTCTGGACATTTCAAGTTGTTCTCTCTTTTAATACATTTAATGATGGTCATAATCTTGAACTGGTTTTTTGGTGCCGAACTCACCGAGAGCAATGAAATTCTGGAAGTTTCATCCATGAAGTACACAACATTTAACCCCCATTGTGCAGTTCACTTGAAACATCTTCGATATTCCCTTTCACCCTCAGTGGAGTTCTAGTTATAAAATAATGTATGTTTAAAATTACTTGCATGCTTTCAATAGAAAATGTTTTTAAAATTCATTAATTTCAATAAAAAATTTTCTTAATGTTGAAAATGCATTGTATCATTCCTCAACATTCATTTTTCTTGTTTTCCTAGCAGTTTTTTTTTAAATGGGTAAGATAGATATTAATTCACAAAAAGGTGTGAATAACTACTTTTAAGTATATAGTGTTAATGAATTTAAAATTTGTTTTATGTGGTTTATAAAGTATATTGAAAGATGAACCTCTATATAATGAATTTTCCATAAAACGAACTTTTCTTCAGGATTTAGCGACTTCGTTATATAGAGGTCCAACTGTATATATATTTCATATAAAAACTTCTACAGGACCTGTTGCGATAGATAAACCAAATTACATACATTTCTCGGCAAAAATAATAAGAGGGGTAAATATATTTTTAATAAAAGTAGTATATTTAAAAGGTAGAGTGATTATTTAAGAACTTATAAGAAGTTTTGAATGGGTCATTTGACCCGCTGTGGGAAATTTAACGTTAAAAATATGAATAATTTTTAAAGTGTTTTTCCCATTGAGGTTTTAAAGTTACAAGGTTAAGAATTCTAATATTTTTACATAATGCGAACTCCATCATAATTACATTCACTAAAAACAAGATTTTTGACAATCCAAATATATATATATAAGTTCTTGGTCTATCCAACCAATTTATAAATATCACTTTTTTAAAACTCCTCAAGATATAAACAAAGGATGAGAAAAAAAATATTTTTTTTAAATTTTGATCATGAGAAAATGCTGGGTCTTAGCGATTCTAGACTACAATTCCTTTAATCCTAGCAAAGACTTCCAAGAAAAAGAAATCTCAAATAGATATATTACAGAAATCGAAACAAATTGAGGAACCAATGCAAAAGTGTCTTTTTCCTTGTTTACAGACGGTTTCACTCAATTTCTTAACAGAAAACTAAAAGCTGCATGCATGAATTCATCTTTCTTCACAATTTAACAGACCACTTTTTTACTAAGCGAACCGTGAAAGTAAAAGTGTCGGATCTGCCGTGATTGTGAAGCATGGAAAAGAGAAATAAGCTTATAATGACTGAAATTAGCACACACGGATCTCGTTCACAAGGCTTTCAGTTATATGATAACATTACTTTCATTTCTAAATGGGAACTTTCAAATAGTTGATCAGATAAACTTGTTTTACAGTTGAGGTCATCAACCAAAACAAATACGCATAAGGTGTATTTATCAGAAATTTCATGGAATATCTTCAAATTCAGTTTTTCATACTTCAACACACATGTAATTTATCGAATTCCAGTCGTCGACGCTATTTCATCCCGGACGCAACGCAAATTTATTTAGGAACAGTTTTACCCATCAGGTTGGAAAAGTTGATTGTACTTAATTCCATTGTTAAACTTCTGATAAGTTTAACCTATCATCGGCCAGACAATCGGAATAAAACCTTTATTTTTAACAATTTAAAAATTCATTTAACCTTTCTTTATTTCAGGTAATTAGTTTCAGGAAGTTAAAATGTTGTATTCATCTTTTGAAAATTCCGTTCAATGAACCAAGATTACAATATACTTCGCCATTCTTCAAAAAAGTTGCTTGGCAAAGGTAAAAATTCTGTGTTCATTATGCGGAAACCTTACATGTAAAATACAAGAAATTAACAAATGTGAAAAACAATGAAACTGGAGAACAATATGATTACTTTGTTTATCTTTATTACATTCGAAATGCGAGAGAGAGAATTTGCACAATTAAGAGAAATTTTAAAAATACATTAAACTGAAAAATTGTATTCGTTTAACACGGATGTAATTCTTTAGCATCCCTAGGTGCTAAATCAAAATCAGGTAACTGTTTAGTAACAAAAATTAATTTCAGTTTTACGATTTTAGTTTTTTTTTTTTTTTAACTTAAAAATAAGAAAATCTTAGTAATTCGTTTCATAGCAGGTGATGAGATTAGTTTTAGTTTAACATTAATGTGTTTTAGAATTAATCTGGAGCAGCGATCGATGAAATGTCAATTTTCAGATATTTCATAAAAAATTACTTCAAATAATCACTGAGGATTTTTGTAATTTACCAATAACTGCATATGACAGGAGATTATTCCTCAAACCAGATGACAAAACTCGCAATCGTCGAGTTTAAAAACGAGTGTTTGTTTAATATAGATTAATACAAGTTGTTCTAGACAGAGTTTAGAATATCTTGAGAATTCTTTATCCTAGCCAGGTGTAGATAAAGACATTTTTCAATCGCCATATCTAACGAAACTGATGTTCGAAGTTCATCTTAACTTGGCAAAAACGATATAGTTTTTTTTTTTCCTCCCAAGAAAAGTTAAGATATATTTGAAAGCATCAGTAAGAAATCTCTTCAACAGAAGAGATTCATAAAATTAAAATTTTCAATAGCATAAACAGTTTTTACTTACTCTTGATGAAATGTTTTCAAAAAATTAACACCCTTCACGAAAGTTCACCTTCGACGAAATTAAATTTTTCGAAATATCCGCTTTTTTAGACGATTTTTACAGAATTTTCGCATTTCCTTCACACAGTTTTTTTTCTGAAAAACATACTCGAAAAATTCTAAAACACATTTGAAGATATATAGTTTCATCAATTTTATTTAACAGAGTTATCAATCAATAAAAATATACTTAAAAATGTAGTTATATTTTCCTTCAAAAAAATCCCAGATGAAACTGATACTATTTTATAATTTTAGGGATCCACGTCCAGTTAGCAAGCTATCACCGTCTAAAGCTACATAAGGACGCTAGAAAAATTATGTGCAAAATGAGTTACTGGATATGAATTGTAGCTTTTTTTTCCCTCAAAATACTGTATGCAAAATACTGTATGCTCCTGGTTCTTAACCTTTTGATGCCATCAGATCCTTTTTTTTTCTATGTATGTATTAATGTGAAGATCAAAATAAAACTTCTTGAATTTGTTTCCTTCAAAAATTTATAGTTATTTTTTATACTACCTCCTAACAAAATCGTACTTAATTAAGATTGAATAGATTTTAACATGAACTTTTTTCTCACGAAATCTAATTCTTAAATTAATTCTACGATTAAATAGGGAAAAAAAATATTTTAAGAAAGCGAATGGCGAATATTTTACATATTTCTATAAAAAAAGATTAATAAATATGGGTGGAAATTAAGGATGTATTGTGTACTTAAAAATAGCCTAGTGCTATTTTAGAACAAGCATTCGTAAAATTAAAATAAAAACACAAAAATTTTATCCAAAAGAAAATTATTTTTGCTATTAGAAAACGATTGGATACACGATACACATTTCATATCTAAATTATTTGTAGATAATACTAGGGGGAACATGGTTCAGGTTGGTGGAGCCCTGTCCATTTTTATTAAAAGTTTATTTGCCCTTAAACATTTGCATAGAATTCGATTTATTTTTTTACAGCAAAATTCCTTAATAGATTCCCTTATCCGCAACAAAATTTATATTGAAAACACTCAAAAATTCCTGCATCACAGCAAGCATTAGAATGTCATATACACGTGTATAAAAGGCATCTGCGTCTCAAAATCAACTGTATATTAATGTTTCAGGAGTTCACAATGAGAAATGTGATTGATGCTTTAATCTGTATTATTCTTTGGCCACATAATACATCATTGACTATACATTTTTTTCAAATCCTCCTATTCTTAAATGCAAATTTCGCAAATCTTTTTCGTATTTCCTTGTAAAGACGTCTGAATCAATCATGAATCTATGCACACACAAATAGAGAATTATACGCATGGGTGCCTCTGAAATATGCACAACTTAAAACGTTTTTATCGGCAACAAACATTAAATAGAATAAAAAATAAAATAGCTACATTTGAATATCAATTTTCTGCAACTGAGATTAAAAAACTAGGTCTCCGTCTTCATAAAGTAAATCAATATTTTACCTTTTTTTTTCCTTATTGGTTTCGCCAGGAAATAATTATAGTTTGGTTGTCAAACTAACTTAGAAGGATTTTGAGAAATATTCAATCCACATGTACAATCCATATTTAAATGAATTTGATTTTAAAAATGGTTTATAAAAACTCTGTAAGCAGAACTAATTCGGTTATAATTAATATTTTGGTAAAAAAAAAAGTTACAAAACTGTAAGTAAGGTCAAATCACTATGAAACTTTATTTCAATATTACCGATTGTCATTCAGTACTCAGATTCACGATGCAAAAAGCTCACAACCTTTTTATTTTCCTTTTCACAGCAATAAAATAGGAAATGGAAAGAAAAACCACACAAATTTACGATTTAAATACTTTAGCACACTGTCCTATTTTCAACACTTACAAAATTACAGAATTTTACAAAAGTACTTTTCTTTCACTACATTAGAAGATATAATTGTACGTAAAAAACCTATTCAGGTTTTAAAAGCTGTCTTGTAATCGCAAGACCCATTATAAAAACTAAACAGAAAACTACTCAAGCTTTGTAAACTCTAAGCTCAACGTACAACATAACGGCATTGTTACATCTTCAAAGTTGAACTCAGGCGAAAATGAAGAAGAAGAAAAAGAAAACAAGTCACGTCTTAGACGTCCAGTTAACTTTCACTTCTGCACGGTCATTTAGAATCTTAATCAACCCAGGCGACTTCCTCTTTCGCCTGCATAACAAGTTCGCAAGGTTACGTAAACGCTTCATTTAACCCGGGGCAGGGAGTAATGGCAATAGCAAAAGGGAATTCAATAGAGGTGGAAAGCAATAGGAAGGGCACATAATTAATGAAGTGACAGCAGAATAATAGGAAGGGTTTTTATAAATATATAATAGGAAACGGGGGGCAATACTAGACAGGAATATTAAGAAGATAGGAAGGAAAGTGATGAGTAAATTGATATTACACTAATAAGAGTAATATAAACCGAACAAAGAATCCAAATCTCGGATAGTTTTACAAAGAAAGACAGCATACAAAAAGGATGTATATGAATTTTATTAATATTTAAAATTGTTCGGCTTCATCCATATTTATGAGTGTTTATTTAAACAAAGGAAAGATACGTTTTTGAAGCCCAAATTCTACTTTTCCAAACCAGCTGAAAAGTAGAAAAAGGATACACTGGTTTCAAAAACCTGCTTACCAAGTTAAATTATATTGAACATTCTTTTGACCTTCATGTATCGACTAATTATCACAAAAAGATTTTTAAAAATTTATTTATATTATACATGGGCATGTTGATAGGCATAGGATTCCGAGTATGATTTTATCGCAATTTTTTTACATGTATTTTCCAAATTAAAAGGATATAACCAGTGTTATATATTCATTTAACCGTTGTACAAAGACCGAATTCGAAGTGATGTGTTACACGTCAACAAGTTAATTTTAAAATATTGAAAACCATCATGTGCCTTAACATACCTTAATATAAGATCTGACATTCTGTTGAGTCCTTGAGAAAGCTTTATATATTGCAACAATTTAGAGCAAGATTCATTTTATCATGTTTTGAAATTTAATATGCAATTTTATGCTAAAATAAAACTTAAAAAACTAATATCTTCACATTGTACATACGCTTCCCCACGCCATACACATTTCTCCTTTAACCACACTCACACACACACACAATCTTCCTATACGTGCGTAGAACTTTATAGTTCATAGTTATTATTCCTGTAGAAAGCCTCATATGACGGATACAAAGTTAAACTATTATTATCAACCCTTAAGTTTAAGAGATTTTTCAAAATTAAATTTCCACTTGATTGGTTTTATACATTTGAGCTTCTTCATTTTATACCTTCCCCTTTATCCACAACTCCTAAAGCGCAACATCGTGAAAAGTTATTAAAATAATAAAAAAACTCATGGTTCAATGGATTAGATTCCAACATAATTTACTTCAACTTCGCAGGAAATTCTTCTCAGTATTATCTAACAATACCCCTTAACCTCTGATTACAAGCGAGAAAGCTTTGCTGAGGAAAATTTGATTGTAGAAAATGGGAGATGTGCCTGCATACAGAACAAACGAAATTTAAACAAAGAGAAAAACTCTAGAATAAGTAATGCTTTTACTGTTATATTTTTTTACATTTTTATAATGAATGGATGACCCGCGCGATTCACTACATCTTATATTAAACCATAAAATTGGTGCGTTTTAAAATAATTGAAAAGAAAATGTAAAAGAATTTGTTAAAAAAGCATTCCTTCTAAAAAAATTTTAAACTGCGCCTTTCCTACCTGACCTAGAAGTTTTTGTTAAAGAATCATGGTCTATTTCAGCAATAAACTAGTTCTAAAAGAGAAAAAAAAAGTGTTAATGGACTACACCCCCATATACACCTCCACACCTTTCTGTTTACAAAGTAAATTTATATTAGTATTTCCTGTTTCGTTATGGTACATGCTCTTGTTTTCATTGAAATGAATGTCGTGAACGTTCTCTCAAAAAAGGTTGACGAAATAATTAGAATAGTTTCAAACTTTCTCTCATTTAATTTTCATTAAATCAGTAATTTTTTTTTTCCTTCAAAAACTCTTATTAGAATTTAATTCTTTAAAAATAGGACACACACAAACAAAAAGCGAACAGCTTCGACAATTATTTCGAAGAGAGAATTTAAATTTTTTTTTATACGTCGCTCTAAATTGGATTTTTTTTCAAATTTATCATTCATTCGAATTATATCATTCAAAAGGAAATTTAAAACCTTTTATTAGTAGTTGTCAAATGTTTTAATTAGCATATTTTAAAAGACATCTTGGAACGCAATGCCTCATCTCATCAATAACTGGATCTAATTTCGTTAATGACGAACTAGTATCAAAAATACCGTATGATTTACTCGAAAAACGGCGATTGACTATTAACATAGCACTTCAAAGGAACACGAGGGTTATTGGCGAGGAGCCTCGAAATTTTAAACCACGGCCAAGAGTGAAAAGGACGACATGAGAGAGCTGGCATTTCACTCTCCAAAATCCTAAGCCATGCCCACATGAGAACTTTGAGCTTCTCTCTGCACGGCGGCTCTTTTAATGGCCCCAGAACGCAAATCTGCGATCAAAAAATGGGATAAAACGCTATCTCGTTCATTTACAAGTGTATATATATTTAAAACAAAAGTAAATTAACTCGTTTATTTCAATAAAAGCTTCATTTTCAGAAACATATTTTTAAATTTAAGCAGAACTTTGAATTAATACAATTTTGAAAATAATTTTTTAAAAAATGGTTCATATTTTCTTTTAGAAAAAAATACATTAATATTGTTTGATAAAGATTTAGCTGAACATAAAGTTAGGGTTATTATGGTACAAAGATCTGAACTGTCACTATCGTTACTTTTACATCCATTCAAAGAGTCGTCTATTATTTTGACCAATTTAATACCCCAAGCTGAATTTCTCTCCCTGCTGACGAATGAATTCTAGTCATGTTGTCTAGCGCAATTCACCGCTAATAATATGCAACTAAAATGCGTGGTTGGTCGCGTCATGTGACCTGCACAGTTGGTAAATACCCACGTAATTTAAGACAAAATTTCATGCGTTTATTAAATTCCTCAGAAGAGTTCTAGGCCAGAACTATTAGCCCCATTACAGTAACGCGATAAGCTGTACCTTCTCTGTAAGAAATTACATAGCAGCATCTCTTTTTGTAATTCTGAGAGAGAAATTTGAACTTTTACAATTAAAACAAAAACTAGTACATTAACTAGAAACATAACAGCCGTTATTTTTTTAAACTTTATATATAACACGTATTGATATACCAATTCTATATAAACACCTCATATATCAACTTTGAATAAATTGTGAATTAGAAAGAATCATTTAATACAAGCAAAAGAATAGGTGACTAAAAAAAGTGAGAGAAAAACGTACATGTCGAACGTAAACACTAAAACAAAAGGAGAGCGGGTAGATATATTGCAATAATTTACGTAAGCTGATTAAAAAACCGGAACACATAAAAAGATAAAATAATGATTCAGAACAATACACACAGATAAATAAATCCATTTTACTCTTTCACGATTTAACGCAATTTTTACTGAAAGTGAAAAAGGCCGTTTATTTTGCGACTGGTAATTTAACTTACCAAAAATAGCTATTTTCAGAGAGGCTAAAAACATCTGAAGATTTTTCGAAATAAAAGAGTAAGAAAATTTTGCACAAAAAACAGGGGGGGGGGGGGGATTTCTCAATCCCAATATAAATTTTTAAATAGTTATCAATCACAACTCACAAAATCTCACACACACGCGCACTGTTTACACATTTCAATACTGAAAAAAAAAACACCAGAAAAGTGTGTGTGTTTACAGATATATGTTCATAAAACAAACTTGTTTTAATTAATAAAAAAATAGAATGTGTTACTATTTCAGCTATCAAGTTGTGATCCCTGTGATCTATATTTATCAGAATAACAAGTAAAACGAAATATGGAAAACACTTTAACACGAGATAACTGAACATTTGTCCGATAGATTACCCAATCTTGCAGACGCAGAATTTGTACTTTCTGTCCATCTAAGAAATGCAGAATAACAAAGTATGTATGCAATTATTGCACAAAGGCTTTGTGGACAGCACACTTTTAACATCTGCCAACAGTGCAAACGCTTACTTTTACCACCTTTCCATTTTCCGATTGAAATATTACAATACTTCTTTTAAAATACACTAATCTGAAATAATTTTTTTATTATACTAGGTTTTAATTTATAGTAGTCTATGATCGAATGCTTAGTTAGAGTAGCATTAATTTAAATTTAATTATACATATTTAATGAGTTAAAATAAGGCTATAATTACGCTAAAGATATAAATGTGCAAAACATCTTTCAAAAAATTATCCCCGGAAAATAAGTACATTCATTTCAAAATTATCAGTTTTAAAATATCAAAAAACAAGTCTAATACTAATTGTAAATAATAATAGTGCAACATCAAACATGCATAATGAAGAAACAATGCCAGACGAAAGAAAAATTACTTTATGTTTAAATTGTTACAAACTATTTTAAATGTTAAAATTACGCAATGAAAATTTAGGAATTTATTTTGAGAACTCGTAAAAATTTTCTATTTAAATTTTTTGTTCCTGAATATATTTTCCAATTATAATATACTGCTTTGGTCATGCATGAAAATGCAAATATCATGTAATTATTGTACATGTATTTACAAAATGAAAATTAATACTTAGGATTCAATGTGAAAAAAAATTCACATAGAAATACTTCTATCTGCCTGAGAGAATTGTAGTTAATTAAACTTATTACAGACTGCACAGAAAACTAAACCCAAATATTTAGTTTTTAATTCATCTTCTTGACAAGTGCATCATTTATTTTGACTCTCTATCACATATCACATTTTTAAAAAACACTATTAACTACATGTGATTAATATGCAAGTTAAAGCTAATTAGAGAGATGTAAACTGCAAGTCTTCAATATATTAACAATTGTGTGCGTGGACACAGTACATAAGTATTCTTTAAAAAAATTACTACTCCTATAAATTATCATTTAGTTTTTTCCCAAATTTGTAGTAGGATAGATATACCACAGAACTGATCAATATAAATTCATTACTATGACATATATCAAGTTTCTTAAATTTCAAACCTTTTGAATGCTTAAATATTTTTAACAAGTCAGTGAACAAATGTATGTAAATCCTATGCTGATAAAATTAAATACAATATATTAATAATTTTCTCATATTAATTTCACCTTTGTACAGCAGCATATTTTCAGAAATTACACAATTCTATATAAATACTGAAATTTGATGACTAAACACAAATCTCATTGTAAGGATTTTAAAACCTTTAAATGATCTAAAAAAATTCATTCGTTTACAGCTATTAATGCATACAAAGGCAAGTTCCATAATACATAGCAACTAAATTAAGACAATCATTGCAATTCAGTATAAATTTAACTTTAAAGTGTCCATTTGATTAAATAAATTGACAATGATGCCCAAGATAATGATTATTTAATAAAAATTAACATAAAGGTATATATGTTATGAAAGCCTCTTCAAAGAAAAAAAAAATTATGACTTAAAAACTTAATCAACAGAGTAAATTTTACATGAAAAGGAATAACAGCTATGCCACATATAAAAAAATGTAATTTATAGAAACCATAGTTCATGTTCATTACAAGCTGATATGGTTAATAATTAAATTACCTAATTACAAACCTATTAAAAACTAAAAGAATAAAAGCTATTCTATTCTGTGATCAATTTACAGAGCTTTATTGTTAGATTAGAAATAAATATCAGGAAATATTCTTATATTTAACACCAATGTAGATCAAGAAAAAAACAAGCTTTTTAAAAAATACATAATGCAACTAAAATCCAATTAAAAAATTTTTTCTTAAGACAACATAAAGATAAGTAACATTTTACATAAATACCGTAATAATTTAATACAATTTGCAAATAAGTATGTAGTAGTTGTATATACATAATCTTAGCCGAATCTCACTCATTTCACATTTAATTACATATCTTAGTTTATTAATAATTGTATGTTATGAAGACTTCATGGCATTAAAAGTTCTGTACCATTACATATAGGTAGTTAGGGAAAAAAAAACATACTGAAATTATATGCACACATGTGTACAAAATTATAGTATATATACACCCCCAATCCCTTATTTTCATTCAATTAGATATAGTGTTAATTATATATTTCTACAGTTTTTCTTTAAATGTATTATTTATATTGCATTTCATAAATATAATGCATTTTGCTTTAACATCTCTTGAAATAGACATTTAACCTGACTATTCACAAGAGCTTACGACTGTTTTCGGCAAAAATACGAGAACCTGAACTAAACGCGGAACACATTTTCGGACAGAAATATGCCTCGATTTTCATGAAAATTTGCAACAGTATAACTCATACATCTATGAACAATATAGCATTTTTAAAATTTCAAAATATTCCGTGAGTATTATTTTTTTCCATTTTAACACATGAAAGGATAGCTCATTTAACATTAGGGTATAGGAGAAAAGCAAAACATTTTATGCAAGAAAAAAAGGACTCAACTTAGTCAAAAATGTAAAGTATGATAAAATATGTTGCTTTCCAAGGGATAGTGAAGACATAATAATATTAATTTTTCATTTCTCTTATATCTGAAACAATGTACCTAATTCCAGTCCTATTCTTTAACATTAACCGAAGACTACCTTAAAATGCATATAATTTCAAAACAAAAATATGCATAAAGCACAAAAGCAGAATAGATTTACTATATACTGAATGCATCATGAATACAATAATGAATTAAACCAAAAGTATTAGCATAAATAACAAAACTGGAAACAAATGTTATCAATAGCTTTAAATCATTTATGCATAATTTTCTTCAACACTTCTTACAAATTTATAAATGCAAAAAAACAGCATTTTGAATTTAAATCTATTAAAGCTACTATATATCTATACATACACACATATGTATATTTGTATACTTTATTTGTAAAAAACATGATGCTCAGCATACTTTAATCCATTTATATCAATATTAATCTTTATTTCTTTCTGCAGACAGTTATATTTTATCTGTTCTTTGAACTTCAGTGATCACATTGATAGCTAATACATTCATCTTAGAAAATAAACAAAACAGAAAATAGAGAAAAAAGGAAAATTTTCTCAAATTTCATCTTTTATTAAATAAAAACCTTTTTATAGAAATATATCTTTTTATATAAATGCCTTCCCTCTTATGTTTTTCCTTTAACAACTGAACATTCTAATTATGAACTATCCCAAACACTGCATCTGAAAAAGAAGTAAATATTTGTAAAGTAAAATCATGCGAAATTTTAAGATGTACAGAATATGCGAGCTGAATCCTATAAAAAGTCTGAGATTAACCCTTTATCTACCAACCGTACTCATAAGTATCACTCACTTTAAAATTATGTAGAATAACCATTTTTATGAATACTCTGACGATACTTAGCAGGAATATTCTTTTAAATCCACTCTTCCAAGATATATGGCAGGACGGGTTCTATGATGAGTATTTTAGCAGGGAAGGTGAATAGTTTTATAGCAGAAACTGCATTTTCAGCAGATTGCAAGGAGTGTCATTTTTGTTCCGAAAAAATAATGTCAAAAGGTAAGCGTCTTATTTTTTTTTTGTATGTTAATGAAAACCTTAGAAAACGATTTGACAATTTATTTCAAGTGAACAGCGTATATAATTAATTTTACAGTTGATTATCTTAAATTAATTAGCTCACAAATGGATTATATTTCTTAAAGTTGAGTATTTTGTTTATGTATATCCCTTAATTTTCAATGTAGTGATTCAAAAAAAAACACTGCATGAAAAAAAAATGCAGTAAATCTTAATGTAGCAGATAAAAGAGTTGAATAAATAAAAAAATATAAATGAAAATTTTAAGAAAATGGGATTTCACTTAAACAGAAGTAATTGATTAGAAGAAAACTTATTCAGCCACCAAAAAGAAAAATTCTATTCAAGTTTTCCAACACTGTGTAAATCAAATCTACAAATTTAACTTATTCAAATGTGGCAAATCTGATGTACAACCTCTTTCAAAGTTAGATATTTCAATTATTCATTATTTTTGGTCAATGAAATATGATTTTAAAAAAAACTGAAATATAAAACACTTAATTTTTTTTTTTTATGGAATTTATCCAAAAAATTTAATAGCAGAAAATGTGCAATCATGTAAACAGTATTTTCTTATTTTTTATATTCTATGTCAACAAAACTATTCTAACAAATTAGGTTAATAATAATAAATAATCAAAAAATTAAGATTTAAAATCACAGCTGACCTCTTAGATCTCCTATGTCTACAATAATCACACCTAATTAAAAGATGATAGTTAAAAGATTTATTATCCAATTCAAAAATGTGATACTGGACCAATAACTATCAGAATTTATGAGCATGTGATTATATTACGATCAATCATGATCAAATAGCCTTAATTTAGGTTATGAATTTTTTTTTAAAAAAAAGACTATTTTAACTGAAGCTAACTTATTCTTAGGATGTTATTTGTTGTTTTAAATTAATATAACCGAGTTTAATAAACATAAATATGCCAATATAAGAAACAACTCGCAAAAAAGCTCTAATAACAAATCTGATAGAATAAACAAAATAATCTTGCACCTTTGCTAAATTATTGTGTAAAAATTATACTTAATAAATAAGAACATTCAAGGAATTGACTTACTAAATTATACTCCATTGTTAACATACTACAAAATTTGATATATTAATTTTTCACAACTAAAATCACATTTTAAACAAACATATCCAAACAAAAGATAATGTAAAATTTGCTTTAAACATTCATGTATTTAATGGTAAAAGAAAAAATATTTTATCCATTAAAACTTAAAGAGAAAAATTATTTGACAATTTTCTCTCTCAGTCAAGTCAGTTTTAATATATCTAACAGTTTTTCCCAACTATTAGAAAAGAAGAAAAAATACATATTGATATCAAAAAATAAACTTTTTTCTTATATTGAATCAAACAGTATTGTTTTGCTATTCTATTTTTTTAAAAAAATTACTAAGTATGAAATAGTTAAAACTACCATAAAAAACAGATTTAACTATCTTTTTTAACACATTTAAAGAGATCTTATTTTCCCAAAATAATTCACGCCAAGGGTGTGGACTGAACCAAAGGAAAATATATGCACACACATACATTTGATCATTTTAAATACAAGATTATTTCCCTTTGAATAGGCTTATCTTTAATGTTAAAAATTCTTAAATTATGTGCAAGCAAATTCATCTAAACAATAAGCAGGCAATATCAACACAATTAAAATACAACTGAAGTATTTTGTTCATATTGTAATAAAAAAAACCCACCTAACTTCATGCAATTACCTTAATTCAAAAAATTACATATCAATACTAAATTCATGACAAAATAAATTGCTACTAAATTAAAGTAGAGGCTTAAGGGGATTTTCATTGTGAAATATCTCAAAATTTTTTAAAGGTAGACTAAGAAATATAATAAACTATACAGATATATTAAAACACACTACAACTCTACGTAAACTAAAATATTAATAGCATGAATAGATAACAGTTTTGAAAAACTTTAAGCTCCCACTAATTCTATATTATTATTTTACTATAGAAATGTTTTTATTTATCAGGTGTATTTAAAAGATGAATTAAATTTTTAGAAAATGTAATGAATGCCCACAAAAACATGCGAGGACTTTTTAAAAAAATAATACCAAGGATGTATAACATGCACAACTTTGGGGGAAGAACATAATGTGTCTTCAGAAGGCAAAGAATAGATTTCTTATTATTTCCAAGAGATGAAACAGGGATAAATCAATGTTACATAAAACAAACTAGTCATCTCGTATGTCTCTCTCATAAACAAAACTTCAAAAGATTCAGAGATATACATAAAATATTAAAGAGTAAACATCTTTATACTACATGTTATAAAATAACGAAATCTATTATCCAATTTAAGAAAAATCTAGACTTTAAACCCATTTGTGATAGCATTTATTTTTCAGTTAATTCTAAATTTTTAAATGCTGAAATTATATATATA
Source organism: Trichonephila inaurata madagascariensis (assembly GCA_019973955.1). Taxonomy (NCBI): domain Eukaryota; kingdom Metazoa; phylum Arthropoda; class Arachnida; order Araneae; family Nephilidae; genus Trichonephila; species Trichonephila inaurata. The sequence continues at coordinate 223,271 of BMAV01009632.1, read as the reverse complement.
TATATATATATATATATATATATATATGAATTAGCAGAGAGAAACATAGCTTCTTTTTCTAAATGATAGTTCATTTATATAATACTGAATATAAAATATATTTGTTATTTTATAACTGAAATAATAAGTACAGAAAATAAAAAAATATATTAAAAACAGTTAAAATGAAAGTTCAAGTTTTAATATTCAAATTTCATTAATCTTTCCCAAATAAAGTATTAAACATTAAATAACTTATTTTTCATTTATACCACCCCTTCTTATTACATAAATCAAAGAAAAAATTTATTTTTATGCATACTTTTGTATTTTTTTAAATCTCAGATGGTATGTTTATTAATGTCCTTAATTCTGTATAGATAAATTTTAACCTAAAATTAAATTTGCCTAAAATTTAAAAAAAAAAATTTCACATAGAAACAATTTTAGAATTTTTATATGACCCTTCAAAGAAAATTAAAATTTTAAAAGTTAAACATGTAAGAATTAATCATATTGCAGTCTTCACAGACATATCTTAACATTATTTTCAAATTTTGGTAGGCTGTTATTAAATTATATTATTTTGAAATTGTTTATGCAATTTAAATTGATCATTTTCAGATGAGAAAAAAATAAAAGGAAATAAAGGGGAAGAGGATACATCTAAAAATATATTGATAATGAAAGATTTAATAATTCTTCAACAACTAAATGATCATGAATGTTTTAATATATACCTGTTATTACAATGGTGCAAATTAAAGGTACTTTGTAAAATTTCAAGTTAGCCAATAAACCTTTTTTTGAAATTTCAAAAATGCATAGCATGAAAATAACTTGAAATGCAGGTTTATGCTGTGAAGCTGCATTCAAGATGTTTAACAGCTTTCAAAGTAACTGATTCATAAAAACTTATTTATATAAAAAAAAAATAGATTTCTATAGCATTTTATCAAATTTAATATTGCCCACAGAAGAAATTCTTCTGCAAGCTTTTACTTTGCATTAAGTAAGAAGATATTTGTATACATCATTAATGAATTTAACTATCTAACATATGTAGTAATTTAAGATTTTAGAACAAAGTCAAAATTTAAAAGTATTTGATTAAATTTTAATCTATACATGTGTACCTTTATACACACTATATTTATCAGAAGTTTTATAATTTTTCCACATTAATCACCAATCCTTTTAAAATATGCATTAGTATGCAAGATTAGTCATTTCAGATATGCTAACCCCCTCCCCCATTTATAAACTAAATTATGATTAATTACAAAAAAATCTAGTTAAAATTCTCACCTTAATATCTTCCATTTCATTCATTAAGCACAGAGGAAAATTTCAAATATAAAGAATGAAGACTTAAAAATTAATTTTAACAAAAATATAACATTATAAGAGTATTTCAAAATATCACATTGTCTCTAGCATATGACAAAAACAAGCTTCCAAATAATTTCAAAAATTCTTACCTTTTTGTTCCTTTTCTCTAAAAGAGCTCCTCGCCCAACTTTGACATTTTCTCCGGAAAATACAATTCCCGACACAACAGGAAGGTCAGCCCCAATGTCCATTTCATCCCAGTCTTCGTCATCATCACCATTTCTGAGTTCCTCATCCACAATATAGTTCTTAGGATCGATCCCGTTAATCCCGGATCGAGGAGGAGAGCCGGATCGCTTCGAGCTCCGGGATACTTTGGCCGGCCTGCAGCCGAAAGGAGCAGGGTTCAGAGAAATGTTCGGTTTTACATCTTTGCCTCGGAAATCGAACACTACTGAAGTAGTGGCCGGAGGGGCCTTTTGCCAGGTGGACCCTCCCTTCTTGGGAAAGGATTCACCGCCCGCTACGACCATCCCCTCGTCTGCCGTGCTACTGACACCTGTTGGTAGATCTTCGTCTTCTTCAAGAAGTTCCACTTCGCTGACTGGACTACCTTGAGACAATACCTCGGTATGTTTATCACCCTCCACTGGAGGTAACTGCTCGGGCGTGACCTTGGGGGACGACTCTAGAGTGACTGTTTCTTCCTCGCTCTCAAAACTGTCGACCAACTGTGAGATGTCAATCAAATCCTGGTGACTACCATTCGAAGACGGTATGTTTACTTGCGCAAGAAGCGTGTCATGTGACCTATTAGCTGATAAATTGTCACCCAATACCGGGCTACAACCTCCTTTGTTTATCTTGTAATCATCGCATTTCGCCACTTCCCGTTCAGGTGATAAAAGGAGCTCCTCTTTCTTCACAGAGGGAGTATTTAAATTGGGCAGTTCTGGTAATTCTTTGGCACTTATTTTGGCATCTAAGCAGTCCTCATCCACGACGTCTTGTTTCTTGACCGGTGGTCGAGCGCTTCCTATTATGGCACCGTTGCTACAAGTTGAGGTAGGTGTTGTGGTCGTACCTGGAATTTTACGGAAGCGCGCTCCGCCGCTGTGACTCGATGGCTTCTCAGAACAGTTCACAGCGGGCGGCGGTGATTCGAAGATTTTTTTAACGTGCTTCACCGTATCAGGCTTGGGAAGCTCATCTTCGTTGATATTTGGCGCGGAAACACTTCGATTGTAATCCCACCGCCGAATTAACTTCGTGAACAACCTTGGCGAAACAGCTGGCGACGGAGATTTTTCTTTCGGTTCATCGTTTTCGTCTGTCAACACTGAGATGGGAGATATATTTTTCAAAATTCTTCCTTTAACACCACCGACATAACGAGCATTTGGTCGCCTGCTCGATGCAAAAATTTGTTGTTCTGGTGTAGAGCAAATTAAGGTTTCCATACTTTGAGCTTTCTTTACATTCCCCGCACCGGTTTTGAAACCATTCTGCCGAAAACCTCGAGCATTCACTCTATATGGTCCAGCATTACTACCGGGTAAATTTTCCAAACTAGAAAACCTTCTAACTACAGGTTTGGTTTGTTGTTTGACGCCCAAGTTAAGAAAACGAGCACGTAAGCGATCCACGATTCCTGGACCATACTGAAGATCCTGACAGTCCCCATTATTGAATTCTTGAGAGTGAAAATCACCACTCGAGCCCCTGTCAGATTTTGAAATTTCCGAAAATGAACGTTGGTTCTCAGGTGTCAGTTTTACACTTCTTAATTCAACGTTGATATTGCCAATGGTCACGGTTTTAGGCGGAGACGTTTCATGGAAATCTTGCTCCACTACTTTCGCTGACCTACCAAACTTGTTATTACTGCCGCCCGCGGCTAAGTTATCACATGTGTTACTACAACCACCGTTTCTAGACGCGATGTTTACACTACCAGCTGATGAATCTAGGTTACGACGAGTATACTCGTCCGCCACAGTTGCACTATTTCCCGCGCGTTTCTTCATGATTAGAATTTTTTTCCACTCCGGAATATCAGGCGAGCAATCATTATCCAGCGTTGCTCCACTAGTCGTAATTTCGGCAGCCGAATTCACGCCGGCATACATGACTGTTCTAATATCCTTTTCCTGTCAGATGTTTGATATCGGCTTCCTTCGTCGGAAATTCCCGTGTAGATAGGCAAAAACTCCGAAACAATTTTCAGATAGTACGTCTTCGTACTTTCGCACTATTCATTTCACACTATCACACACACACTTTTAATTAAACTACGCCATTGTACGAGTATAACACTTCCGCCTAATTACTAAAGAGCTAACGCATGGCAGTCATAACAGTACGAAAATAACAGACTTACCATTAAGCCTAAGCATTTGAATACCGAATGCCGTTGTTACAGTTTTCGAAAAGCTTCTGTCCACCAAATGTGCGTGCGCGCCTAGGAAATCAGCGAGTGAACTCATTCGTATCATGAGTAGTAGGCTTGAATGACACAACTTCCGAAGTGAGTGGTCGCCGGGGTCAGCTTTTTACCAAAATCAGGGCCTGTAACATTTTTCACACCCATATGTCCAAAGAGAAATAGAGAGCGGCGTAGAACAGCTGTTAAACCGGAGCAAAACGCGCCGAGATTCAAAGCATGAAAAGCACGTGGTTCATCAAGGATTAGAAACTTGTTATGATAATTTTAAAAGAAGTTGTAGATTCCCCTCCTTTGGCCAAGAACGCTGAAGCTGACATCTTGACCGTGACGTCATAAACCAGTACGGGAAAGACCTATCCGGTATCGCCATCTATGAGCCAAAATATCGTTATATACATTTTCATAAAATTATTTTCTTTTTTTTTTAAAAAATAATAATTGGAAGTTACACCAAAGTAGGTTGTAAAATTTAGATAAGAAAATATACTAGCGACTTTTCAATGAAAATTTTTAAAACTTACTCAATGATAATAAAAGTTCTACTTAAAGAATGGTTTGTTTATTTTACACTTCTATAAATTTTTCAGCATGTCCCTTGAAAATTATTCGAAGAATTTAGAATACGTTTTTTAACATATTCTAAATTTTTTAGACAGAGGAGATTTTTTTGAAAAACAAACTTTTTGCAATTGAATAAATAGGTATGCAAAGTAAGATATTTAATATTTGTATTACTAAACATGGGCTAATGCTGTATACACAAAGAGGATAAATAAATATTAAAATTCCTATTTTCGCACATTTTTATAGAGTACAGAACCACAATAATGTAAGCCAACAAACAAAGCTCTATTTTTTCTATTTTAAAAACGCATGACTTAATTTGCTTATATGTAACTAGGATTGATTTTTTTTTAAACACAAACGTAATTTCTTTTTTCATTATATATTACAGTTACCTTTACTTACTGAATTACAAATAGAAATTTATTAAATGATATGGAAATTAATAATGAGGGAAAAAATTTAGTGAAAATTTTTAAAGAATTCGAAAATTGTTTTAACAATATTTTCTTAAGTGCTTTTGAAATTGGTTTTCATTATTACCAGTAGATGGCACTGTGTACACATAATGAAATTAGAGTCGGCATGTATGTGTAATATATATCGGTATAGGTGGAAGGAGAGGGGCAACCGTGGAGAATACCCGTAATGAATCACTATTTCCATGAGATATGTTAACAAATGTCTACCTAAATTTCATTAAAAATTCTTTATGCCCCTAGAAAACTAAAGAGTAAGAAGCAAATTTAAAAATAATTTTATTAATTTCCATTTCTGATACCTTGCTCTTTTTTACATGACGTATTATTATCACTAGAAAAATATCAAAAATGAGATTTTTGTGTATTTGCTTATAAAATATCCTTTTATTTTCTTTTTTTTTAAGAAAATCACTTCGTCTTGACATAAATCATTATTTTCCTTTTCTGACACAAAGAAATCTTATTTCTCAGAATGGGAGTACTTGTAAATGTTTTCTCTACGTTGAAAAAGAACAAAGTTATATAATATAGCCCAACATTTCTCTATATTTAAGATGAAAAAGCTATTATATGAAAAAACAGCAGCGATTTTTTTTTAATTTATTTATCAAAATTTATAAATATATAAGCAGCCTCCAAAGTTAAGGAACAATTTTTTTTTTGGAGGTAATTTTTGAAACAATTTAATTTAAGAAAATAAAGTCATACAATATTACTAAGTAAATACTACATTTCGTTATCTTATTTAATGATATATATCTATATTAAATAATATTTTAATTTTAAAATATACATTTTTTTGGAAAAATTATAAATTGAATAATTTAAATTTTTTTGCAAAATTTTGAAATTCAATACGAAACATTTTTTTTCTTCTTCATCATAATGCAGGATCGTCATTGGGTTTTTCTTGATCAGATTGTTTTTGGACACATAATGTTATGGAAACGTTGTCGAAGCTCATATAAGCTCCTAGAAAGAGAATTTAGAGTTGCATCTGCTCTGCCAAGATAATACCATAAATACTCAATCAGATATGAGTTTGAATTCATGGGGACTGGTTTCTTGCTGCTTGGAGATCAAAACACGACAAAAATCAATTTTTTGATCTCTGAAAAATGAAAATGTAGCACACGAGAATAATTTCTCCTTATGTAAATCTAGTGTAATGTTAATTAAAAAAACAAGTAATGTAAAAAAAATTAAGTCAATTTCTACTTAGGTCACCAAAGAAAAATTTTGTTTTAGTTACTCTTCCCATTAAATAGTTACATTTAATATAAATATGTATAGCATATGACAGAATTACAGTATTAAGTGACAAAATAGAAAGCGATTTTCCTTGCAATTTTCCATTTTCCTTTCTATATATGGTGTTGGACTATTATTTTTTTGTTTGTTACTATTTATTCATTAATTAAATTTAATTAATCTAATAAAATAGTATAGAAAAAAAGGAATCATATCCTCAGAAATTGGGCCATCCCAAGTGGGATTTGAACCCACGCCCTTTGTATTAGAAATCCATCGCGCTATCCATTGCACTACAGGGACACAACAAACGATTTTCCTTTCTATATATGCTGTTGGACTCTTATTTTTTTGTTACTGTTTATTCATTTTTTTAAAGTTAATTAATGAATTAATAAATGAAAAAAACTGTATTAAAAAAAAACATCAAGTGTCATCCTCTACAAGTTTAAAAAATGTATTTGAATTTGAATGGATGAATAGAAAGTAATTTATTGACGATTGAAAATCAGAAAAAGATATTTTTTTATATAATAGCTCTGTCCTAAGTCAGTAATGTTCATAACACTGCAGCATCCATTTTATATTTATAATCTCGATTACTCTTTTGTCCTTCAATGTGTGATTTTCCTGCTGTCTATGTGTTTGTCGAATGTTATTATTTGGATGTTATCTCTTGTTTGTAGAGAATTTGCCTATATATATATATATATATATAGGGAGAGAATGAACTAATAGTAGAGAGGAATTGAAAAATCAGTAGTTATGATTCGAGAAAGGAAAAGTCGTAGACGTTGGAAACTCAATAAAAAAGAATATGATAAAGACTAGTGTGTGAATAGAGACATAGATGGAAGAAGAAAGAAAAAGACAAAAAATAATAATAATAATAATAAAATCTAAAAAATTACGACTTTTTTTAAAAATTATTTTACACATTTAAAAAAAAAAAATTTTTTTTTTTACAGAATTTTTTTTTTTTTTAAACAGAAAACCTAACGAGATTTTCCTTTTACATCAGTCACCAAAACTTTCAAAAACACATACTCTTAATTACCTTAATGATCGGGAAATGTTACTTAGTTTTAATCAACGCAGATTGTTTTTTTATAACATTCATTGTAATTTTAATTTGGTTTTCATCGGGGATAGATTTTTAATATACAATCGGTCCTCTATATAACGAAGTCACTAAATCCCGGAAAAAAAGTTCATTATATGGAAAATTCGTTATATAGAGGTACATCTTTTAATATACTTTATAAACCACATAAAACAAATTTTAAATTCATGAACACTATATATTAAAAAAAAGTAATTATTCACACCATTTTTAAATTAATATATGTTTATTTTATAAATCTTACCCATCAAAAAAGAAAGAAAAACTGCAAGGAAAACAAGGGGCAAAGAATATCGAAGAATTCACTATATTTTCATTTTTAAGAAAATAGTTTTATTCTAAAATTAATGAATTTGAAGGATATTTTACAATTTAAAGCATACAAGAGTAATATTAAACATACATTATTTTATAATTAGAACACGGGGACAACTCCACTGAGGGTGAATGAGGATATCGAAGATGTTTCTAGTGGACTGGGGAATGGGGGTTAAAGGTTGCACTTCTTGGATAAAACGTCCAGAACTCTAATTCTCTCGGCGAGTTAGGATCTAAAAAAACCAGTTCAATAATTATGACCACCATAAAATGTGTTTTAAAGAGAGAATAACTTGAAATTTTTTCAGAAATACTTTAAAAAAAGGAGGAACAAAAATTGAATCACAAAAGAAAAAGTTCGTTATATAGAAAATGCACTTCGCTATAGAGAGGTTATTTTACGAAGAAAATCATGAAATGTTCAAGGTTCCAGAAAAAAGTTCGCTATATAGAAAAATTCGCAATATAGAGGTTCGACTGTAATTTAAGTTCTCGGAACACTTTAATCAACACATAACACACACATATATAAAAATTCTCGATTTACGACCGAGTTCCGTTCTTGTTAAGAGGTCATAAGTCGCATTTATATATAATTTTTTATCACTATTAGAATTCAAACAGGTTATAAAAGTTGTATTAAAACTCAGAAATTCAGTCTTTGTGTAAGTATAATTATTGAAAATTGTATGAGTGAGTGGAAATTAACGTCACACTATACAACACCAGAGCTTTTGGCGACAGACCGCGTAATTTTGAACCTCGGTCAAGTGACGAGAACAACACCTGAGCTGGTACCTTCCTGTCCAAACTACCACACCACGCCCACTGGTGGACTTTGAACTTAGACATATTTAACATGCATCAGCTCCTCTACACGGCAGGCCTTCAGTGGCACCAGTAGCGTACACAAGGGGGTTCAACCCCTCCCCCAAAGAGCAACATAATTTTAATTTTTACCATAGCGAATACCCTCCGCACTTTCATTTTTTAGAATGTAGCCACCCCGTAAGAGGGGTCTGTGTACGCCACTGAGAGGCACTAGGGCTCGAGCTCAGGACACGCCATCCAGGAGTTCGTAACCAGAACCATGGTTACCACGCCACTTTGAACATTATATGAAAAATACTCTCTGTTATAAGTACTGCATTACTGCATCAATTCTAGAGCAATGAAATTTTATTCTTTCTCAAGAGCTCAAGGGAAAGCAAACAGCTATTTCACTTAAAATGACAACGGAGCTTCTTCAAGCTATTGATAAAAAAACAGAATACTAAAACGGAAATCTATCAAGATTTTGGTATATCTAACTCAACATTATTAACAATGAAATAAAGACGTCGAACAATTTGTTGATAATTTGATACTAAAAAAGACAAGTGATACTAATATATCAGATTATTTACCAAAAACTAAACAAATGCTTTGTTTTTCAAAACGAAAAATTTTGTATTAAATTTCATTAAGTTCTTGTGAATCTTTTTGATTCACTGGTCTTTATTAAATACATGCAAATACACATATGTAAATAAAATGAACTTTAACAAACTTAATTTTGTTGAATATACGGTTTTTTTTTTTTTTTTCGCAATATTCTTTAACACGAAAAAATATTTCAGTCCCTTCAGTTTCGTGTTAAACGATTTTCACTGTATATGTATGTACATAGATAATAATACATGAATATTCAGTCGAACCCCTTATTACGAACCTCTATATTGTGAATTTTTCTATATAGCGAACTTTTTCCTGGAACCAAGAACATTTCACGATTTTCTACGCAAAATAACCTCCTAATAGCGAAGTGCATTTTCTATATAACGAACTTTTTCTCTTGTGATTCAATTTTTTTTCACCCGTTTTTTAAAGTATTTCTGGACATTTCAAGGTATTTTTCCTATTAACTCATTTTATGGTAGTCATAAATCTTAAATTGGTTTTATTAGGTACCACACTCACATAGAGCAATAGAATTCTGGGCGTTTCATCCAAGAAGTGTAACCCTTAACCCCCATCGTTTAGTTCACTGGAAACATCTTCGATACCCTCTTTCAACCTCAGTGGAATAGTCTCGTGTCCCCGTGTCCTTGAACTAGTTTCCTTTCATTTGTAGTGTTGATCAGTCGTTCCGGTAGCTTCACTTCTTGTAGCTCGAAAATGTCAAACCGTAAGTGCTTGAGCATCAAAAAAAAATTAATTCTTCAGGAAGTGGATATAAGCGTCAAAAAATTTTCCTTGCAGTTTTTCTTTCTTTCTTTCATTTCTTTTTGATAGGTAAGATATATAAAATAAATATTATTAATTTATACAAAAAGGTGCGAATAATTACTTTTTTTTTTAATTTTTAGTGTTTATGATTTTAAATTTTGTTTTATGTGGTTTATAAAGAAAATTGAAAGATGAATCTCTGTATAACGAATTTTCCATATAATAAACTTTTTCCCGGGATTTAGCGACTTCGTTATATAGAAGTCCAACTGTATATGCAGGGTGTATCTAAACTCTGTGGCAAAACTTTAAGGGGTGATGGTACACATCAAGACAAACAATAGTAAATAGGAAACTTAGGGTCCTAAACGTCTTCCGAAGGAGATAGGTGCCATTAAAGTTTAGGGTCCGAAATTTCAAATGATTATAAAAAACGGAAAAATGGGTCGATTCGCTAGCGGTTTTCACTAAAATTATTCTTTTTGTCAGTATTTTCTTGAAAAATAAATTTTAAAGATAAAACTCAAAAGATGTCGATAGAGGGCGCTTTAGACTTCGGAGTAACGAGCAACTATTTTTTACTGTTATTTTTTGTATCACATTAAATGCTTTCAAAAGCTTAGACTTAAACTTAAATTTTGGGCTCAAAATTTGAATCGTTGGAGGTGGTTAAGTAGCGCAAACTCAACTGTGTTCAGGAGGTGAAATTTGAGCTCACCTCTTTCCCTGAACACAGTTCAGTTATTCACGATCTTTGATACTCGGTCGTAGACTAGGCATTAGCTACTATATACCCACTAAACGTAAAATAAACGAAAGAGGAATGACAAAATTAAATAAAAAAAGTTATTCATAACAGACATGAGCAATTTCTCCCCGCAAAATACCCGATTATGCAAATCACCCGATTTGCATGCAAAGTGTAGTACACAAGGATTTAACTGTATAGTGCTAATTGTATGTAAGGATGTAAAGTTCTACTGCAAAATGTTCCAGCCAACATAAAGGCTAGTATGGGGGTTCCAACATGACGGAGCTGGATATGCTGTATGGATACAGCATATCCAGGGCGATGAATTGGGCAGGGTGGTCCGGTAAATTGGCCGGCACGCTCGCCTGACCTCTCCTGCCTAGACTTCTTCCTCTGGGGCCATATGAAGAGTCTTGTTTACACAAGCCCCGTCGACTCCGACGGGGCCCTGGTTGCGAGGATTGCCGTCGTAGCAGGCGAAATCCGGGAGATGCCCGGGGTATTTGCTAATGTTCGACATTCCCTCCGCCAGCGGTGAGAGGCCTGCATCTTTGCTGGTGGGCGCTTTTTCGAGCAGTTTTTGTGATTCCACAGGAAAATCATGCGTGTTCCATTTTCTACGTGTCATCATTCATTCAACCTTCATTCATACTCACTACGTGCGTACATCAAATTGTTTCCTTTTATTTTGAGCAGAGAAGCTGCTCATGTCTATTATGAATAATTTTGTCATCCTCTCTCGTTTACTTTACGTGTAGGAGGTAGTAGTTGCTGCCTGGTCTACGACACCAAGATCGGGAATAACTGAACTCTGTTCAGAAGGAAGACAGTTTCAAATTTCACCTCCCGAACACAATTCCGTTTGCGCTAGACCATCCCCCAACGATTCAAATTTTTAGCTCAAAATTTAAGTTTAAGTCTAAGCTTTTGAAAGCATTTAATGTGATACAAAAAATAACGGTAAAAAATCGTTGTTCGTTACTCCAAAGTCTAAGGCGCCCTCTATCGACATTTTTTGAGCTTTAAAATCTATTTTTCAAGAAAATACTGACAAAAAGAATAATTTTAGCGAAAACCCCTAACGAATCGATCCATTTTTCAGTTTTTTATAATCATTTGAAATTTTGGATCCTAAACTTAAATGGTACCTATCTCCTTCGAAAGACGTTTGGGACCCTAAGTTTCCTATTTACTATTGTTTGTCTTGATGTGTACTATCATTCCTTAAAGGTTTGCCGCAGAGTTTAGATACACCCTGTATATAAAGTTTTTTCCCGGATTTCGCATGAATTGTTCTAAGTGTGTCGTCCCGATATTGAATAAATTATATTGTGCCGAATTTGATATAATAGTACGAATTATTAATTAAAAATTTTAAATACCAAACATTTTTGCATTGAAAAAAATAAATTATTTATACAAGAAAAACTGGGAATTTTGACGCAAGTAGAGACATGGAACAAATTCAAAAGATTAAAAAGTGTAATGTAAATATATTCAAATTCTTAGAGAATCGACTATCCAGGTTTCCAAAATTGCCGGATATTTAGTAGGAAAATTTAAATAAAGGTTGGGTATTCCCCGGAGATGTGTTGGGTATATTAGTGCATCTCTCACTCAGATCTACTTCAATAAAACTTTGCTTCAAGAACAGATTTTTTCCCTAATGGACTTCCCTTCAAAAGTTTTCATTTCTTAAGAAATTATATTTTCACGGTAAACTGTTTCCTATATTACAGTGAAATGTTTTACAAAAGAATTGCATTCTTATATAATTATCCTATCGAATACTTCACCACATTTTCAATTCTTTGAGAATAGTCAATAAAATGAAATAAAAAACGTATTTACAATAAAATGTCTGAAAAAAGGTTGAGGTATTTTTTTCAGTTTTTTTGTCAGAATATAGTTTGAAAATATGTAATTTGTGAATATTTTTACTTCTTTATTTGTACATTGGTAGGGATTATAAATCTTGTGCATGTGATAAACATTCATAGCATCTTAGTGAGAAAGTTTTGTTATTGCAAATTGAATCAAAAGGTTTTTACACATGGCTAACCAAAGAAAAGCTACAGCAGTTGAGAGACGTAGTCAGGGAGAAATAAACAATCAAATATTTACAATCTATACATAAAAATGAAGTGTCTGTTTGTAATTTGAAATTAACAGCTTTTTTCTAAATGCATTTAAAAGTACACTGCTGGCCAACGTAAATGCAACACCAAGAAAGATAAGAGATAACACAACAAAATTTATTTTATAGATAATGCCAGAATCAGTAGCCAGAGTAGCCGCCATTGTTGGAGATCACCGCTGCCACACGCCTCGGCATTGATTCAAAGAGACTTTGGATGTGTTCTTGGGGTACAGCAGACCAAGCAGCTTCCACATGTTACCAAAGTTGATCGGGTGTGGCAGCTGGGGGTGTAATCTGGGTCAATCGTTGAGCAACCATGGACCACGTGTTTTCTATCAACGAAAGATCTGGAGAGCGAGCCGGCCAGGGAAGCAATTCAATCTGGTGATTGACGAAGAACCTTTGGACAATGCGTGCCACAAGTGGTCGCGCTTTATCCTGTTGAAATATGGCTGTGGCCAAGCCCTGAAGGTAAGGAAGTACAACTGGCTCCAACACCTCGGAGATGTAGCGCTGGCTGTTTAAAGTACCGGCAATGCGTACTAGTGGAGTGCGAGAGTGATATCCTATACCGCCCCATACCATAATACCCGGTGCAGGACCAGTGTGGCGGTGCATAACGCAGCTGTTCAGCATCCTCTCTCCACGGTGTCTCCAGACTCGAATCCGACCATCGTGGTGTTGCATACAGATGCGTGACTCGTCAGTAAAGACAACTTCATTCCATTCTGCCACCCACATCCTTCTTTCATCGCACCATTGGCGGCGGAAACGTCTGTG
>BMAV01009632.1:190789-204897 GCA_019973955.1 Trichonephila inaurata madagascariensis | reverse complement strand
CGGCGGGTCCATTGGTGGTAAATAATGGAAAAAGTGTTCAAGCAGCAAAACAAAGAAAGGGAAAAGAGTAAGAATGTTAAGGGAAATTCCCTCCCGAAGCAAAACAGGAAAAGCAAAAACTGAAGGAGGAAGCGTAGCTATTGGTGCCTAGGGAGCCTGGGTGACTAAAATCGGCTCTGGCTACATGTGATGACCGTCGTCCACGTACAGGTCTAGGGCTACCACCAAATACCATCACTACTCATTCAGTCAAAAGGCGGCAGTCGGTCAAGCCGGTTTGTGCAATTGTAAGTCATACACATTTCTTTGTTTCGGGTTATTGCCTGTACGTGTTTTTGACAACGTATGCTATGTAGTGTTTACGTTTAAGGGTCATAGGAGGGGCCTACATTTATGTAAGGCCCAGGGCCTACTTTTGCTCAGTTTCAAAGAGAAGCACAGTTTCAGAAGTCCCTGTCAAGAATCACTTACCTATAGTATATTTCTTGACTTTGTTTTATGAATGTTGGATTGGAAAAGGGAGACAATTTTCAGAAAACAGAGTTCTGGCATGTTTTCTGTAAATTGATGTTTCAGCATTTTTCCTTTAAACCAGGCGACACTTTAAAAAATAATTGGTTGTTACTGTGATTTGATAAATTATTGTGGATCATAAAATGCAATTAAAAAAAAACTGTACAAAAAGGAAAAATTATCTTATTTACATATTTAAGCCAATTTTTTACTCTTTTTAACCAGATATAATGATAATTGACAATTTTTCATGTAATGCTTTTAGGAGCATGAAAATCATCATAAACTGTTGGATACAAGCTAAAAGTTTGCTAAAGTATTAATGGCATCAAAAATAAGGAAATCGAAGCAAATTAGTGCCATCAGCTAGATCAGGAGTGGCCAACCCGTGGCACACATGCCACAGTGCGGCACGGCTGAGTTGTAAGAGTGGCACACGAAAACTTATTGAAAAATTAAAAAATTTGAAGAGATAATAGTTATTAATTTTTTATTGTTTTATTGAAAGGTGGTTGTCTCAGACAAAACAAAATATCAAAATTTATTTTAAATACACTTAATTAAATTACAATAGAAAATTGTAATGTAGAGACAACATTCCTTTTCATTGTTGTGTGCGTTGGTTTTCCAAAGGAAGTGCATTCGTGAAATTCTGGAATTTGAGGGAGCGTGTTTTAAAATATTTGGAAAAAAACAATAAACTGCCCAAGGAGTTCTTGCTTCTCAAGTATGAAGGTAGATTTTGAGATTCAGCTTTTATTACGGATACTATAAGATATTTAAATAATTTAAATTTAAGATTGCAAGGAAAAGATTGTTCTTTCCCAATCCTGATTGATCGTATATTTTCTTTTGTGGACACACTTTTGCTTTTTTTTTGTAACTATTTTAAAGAAAAAAGAGAAACTGATGCACACCTAAAACAATCCGATTTTATTAGCATCTTCGAGAAATAATCCCAACGCAAAAAAAAAAAAAAATCTACAAATTGAAAAACTATGCTAAAAAGTACTGACTTTTTAATAATTATTTAGAATTAAATTTTTCTGGTTGCTCATTTTTATTTTATACCTAACCTAACTGATTAAAACAGAATAAATAAATAAATAAATTTAACAATAAAACTTAAGTTCGTACTTTTTTGTCTTATGTATTATATTTTTAAATTTCCACTACTAAGACTTGCATAAAATGTGTGCTATTTTCGTAAAAATTCCACAATAAGCCTACAAGTAACATTTTTTCACCTTTTGTTTAGTTTGTTGGAAAAGTTTTAAGTGACACGTAATTTTTTTTTTTTTTTTTATCAGACACTTTTTTTATATCACACTTTTTCGAAAAGGTTGACTATCCCCGAGCGAGATTTAAAAGAGTGTCATATGCTGCCATCTAGTGTGACTATTGGAGTACAATTTTGGCTTTCTAATTTTGTTAATGCAGTCGTACTTGAATTACACCTGATTTTGTAATTTTCATTTCAATTTCCTTTTCAGCTGTTACTTTTCTCTTTTTCATATTCATTTCGATGGCTCTAAGCCCTTTTTTTCAATCAAATTAATACGATACTTAGTTAAGACTAATGTCAAACAATCAATTAAAAAATATAGGCATTTTTCTTCTATTTAAACATAGCACACATTTTTTCAGCGCTAAAGTAGAGCCTTTATCTTATTTCTTACGTCTAATGTCTTTTGACTCGTTCTGAAAATTTCTTTCCAAAGTCTTTTTTTTTTTTTTTTTTCTGCTACTGATTTAAAATCAAATCTATTTATCTTGGTGAAATCTCTTAATTTCAGTTGATAACAACTCTTACAGAAATAGAAAAAGAGAGTAGGGGACCACGAAATAAAAATAAAAAATATTTATAGTTATAAGAATAAGATAAAAATATATTTTAATTGAAATATCCTAAATGTCTGGCTAATACACGCAAAAAACAAATAAAACTGAAATTGAAAAACTTAGTATAAAAAAAAAAAAAAAAAAAAATTATAAAAAAAAAAAAAAAAAACTCTTTTTTTTTTGCATGAAGTTGAAATAATTTAATTAAATACGCGCGCATCATCTTTTCAGTGCTGCTTGCCATCCAGTAAAACTATTAGAACGAGTATATTGGTATGTGCTGCCATCTAGTGCAGCGGTCGCCAAATCTTTTGACCTCACGGACCAGTAAATTCATAATTTAAATCTCGCGGACCACTAATAGAATTTTTTAAGAGTTAAATATAGGTATTTATAAAAAAATGTGATCTAAGAACACATAAAATGTCCCTAGTTAATAAAAGGAAACTACTATTTGTGACCAAATTACGAAAGCTTTATTAATAAACCGTAATAAAATATACACATTCTGTAAAAACAAAACAATTTAAAAATGATTTAAGTATATCAAACTTTTAACATAATACATTCCCAGTGTGATGGATGTTCCTGCCTACTTGAAATAAGATCATGTATATTTCGATCCAATGTTGTTACTACATTTATATTTCAAGCTCAGATCGGTACCGTATTTTGATGGCTGTGACAGATAAAAAGGGCTTTTCACATAAATAAGTTGTGGAGAACTGAATCAGAATTTTCATCGCCTGTTCACTAAGAAAAGGGTATTCACTTTTTATAGAAAGTAAAAACTCAGATTTTGATAAGGATAAATGAAATTTAAATTTGAGAGTTTCGTCGGACGATAGGTTGAAGCGGCTTTCTTTTAGAGATGAACTATTCTCCTGAATTTTCACTGAAAACGGATATATTATCCACATATTACCATGTCAACACGACTTATTTACCGTGGCGTTATTCTATGAAATGACGTTATTCTATAAAGTAGCGTTTTTATAACTTTTTACGTATTATTATGAATTTAATTATGTTTTAATGCACCTTAAAACATAACTTAACGATATGAATAAGTATATTCCACATATTTTTCTGGGGACCAGCAAAATTTTCTCGCGGACCACCACTTTGGCGACCTTTGATCTAGTGTTAACTATAAAATACAATTTTAGTTCTTCAAACTCAATTTTCTTTATCTTCAGAAGATATTTAAAAGTATAAATATATATCAAGTAAAATTTAATTTTAATATCAATATATGTTATATTTATTAAATGTGTGTATACATACGATTTTTTTTTTACTACCATAATATTTTTATTAGTAGAATAATTTTAGCAAAATTTCCTTCATGTTTTTCGAACTACTTATAAGCTAAATGATTTCTGTGTCAATAGGTATATTTTGTATTCTTTTTCTTCATTCTATTTTTTTCTTCAATTTCTATTTTAGAATTTAAATTTAATTTCAAGTTTTGAAAAGTAATTTCGAGTTTCTTTTTCAAATGATCATTTTAAAATTCTGTTAGTAATATGTCAGATGCAAACATCAAAATAAATAAATAAATAAATAAAATAAAATAAAAATAAATAAATAAATAAAAAATAAAGAAATTATAAGAATATGTATGTTTTTGAAGAATTAATTTAAAACAATACATACAATCAGAGGCGGATTAAGCTAGTTAGAGGCTCCTGGCGGTAAAAGGTTTGAGTTCAAGAGTCGAAAAACTAAAATAATAACAAGATTAGCTAACCTTAAATTTTCAAAACAAAATGTATTGATAATAATAAAACTTAACAATTTAAGAAAAATCTTAACTGTACTTAAAAAAAATTAAAAACCTTACAAGAGCTTGCAACCTTGCTATATGAATTTAAGTCTTGATTTTTCTTTGGCAAATTCATCAATTATTTTTGTAGTTTCTATTTTGCCCAAAAGTTTGTTCTTTTGGCCAAGTTGTTAATGTTGTCTTCTCTCCGATAGTACTTAAAAATTTTTTAACGCACTTTAAAACTGAAAAAGATCTCTCACCTGATGCATTTGTGTGATATCGGTACCCTTAAAAATATTTTCAAAAGTATCGATACATTAGGGAAAGTCGAGGCCATTTCTCTTGCAACTCATTAAGGTCCTTGTTGATTTTCATTGTATCTTTGTTTTAAAAATAGTAAAAATTGACCCAATTCAACGTAAAGTTCAATATCATATTTGTCAATATCTTTTAGTTTTTGTAATAGCCTTCTTCTTAATTTCAGGTAATAATATCTCGTCAAAAATACATTAGTGTTCTCTAACAGTTTCATATATCTTAGTTATTCGGGATAGTTCTGCTCTTGTCCTATCGCATATGACATAAAATGAATTCAAAATGAAATTTTCCCTTCTTTCAAAATTTGGGGAAACAGGTAGACAACATTACTACATCCGCGATTGGCATATTTCTGAAGGTACAATTTGCACACACACACAAGAAATCCTCGTATTCCTTGAGAAGAAAGATGCTACACCAGGGGTGGCGAACCTTTTTGGATCAACGGACCATTTTCTTCTAAAGAAATATTTAATGAGGTATAGACGTGCTGACAAATAATTTTGACTTATTATTTGGAAAATAATAAAATTAAATACTAACAACTCAAGACTCTTTATTTTCTACGAAAAAATACATTCTGTTCTTTGTAGTAGTAAATGTTTTAGTTATACGTGTGTAATTCAAATTATATGAAGTAACATTAGCGTGATTTCTGCTGTTGCAGATTAGATGACAAATAACTTACATTAGGATTATAAGATGTTACTTTTAGCAGAATGCATGCTGAATTGGGTCAACTGCCGAACGGTTTCTAAGTGAGGCTGTAGTGCTATTCATCTTTGAAAATATATAATGACTCGCCGGCGTTGGTAAATGAAAATATGGTTAAAATAGCATGGTCCAGTTTCTTCAAATAATTGAATGTGTCTGGAATCGAATTCCATGTTTCCAAATTTTCATTACCAGCATTTTTACTAATATTTCTTTTGTTAATCTTTCTATTTCAATCAATTCCAACTTTTTATTTTTTCAACAAATTTTTGAATCCGCATTGAACTAGACCGGAAATCAATCAGAGAATTGTGCATTTCAAGTTTTTCAATTGCCAACCAGTCGAATTGGGACAAGTTCAGTTTTTTAAATGAAGTCACATCAGGGTACATAAAAAACTTGAGCGTTTCCGATAATTCTTTGACCTGAGAAAATCTCCCTGAATACGACCGATCACTCGCTTTTGTTCGTAATACTTCATATTGTACTTAGTCATTTTGAATTAAAATGCAAACCGTTTTGATCGGTGGCATGCCCAAAATATTGTGTCCCTTGCCATTGGTTCGCCATTCCTGTGCTACATGATTGAAATCCGTGGTAATAATCGGGGGTTGCAATATCGGTACAAGATCTTTTGTTTAAAGTTGGACTTATAATTAGAGTTCATCAAGCTTGGGGCCCCTGGCGGCCGCCAGGTACGCCTCTGCGTACAATTACACATATTCTTTTCCCTCCCCCCCTTTTTTTTTAGTCTCATTATAGAAAGCAGATAGAATAAAAATTTCATTTTTTATACATAGTTGGGCACGTAAATGGAAATTGTTTTGAGAATGAATGACGAAATATATAACAAGAGAAGAATTCATTTATCTGTTAAAGGTCGTAATAATTTTTTTAGCAAGTCTCAGGGCCGATCCTAGCTGGTATGCAGTGCGTGCACCGCACGAGGGCGGCCAAAAAGCAAGGGGCGGTCACATATAGTTCTATCAAGCAAAATTTTGTACAACTTCTCAAAATAAAACTTATAATGTCGAATAAATATGCTGAATTTTAAATAGCTATTTAAAAATCAAAATAAGTCTCGATTTCCCGAAAGCATAGCATAGTTTAAGAAAAACAGAATGTTAGTGCACAGTGTGTTGGTTCACACACATTGTCCATTAATGTCTACTTTTAACGTATATCCTTTATTTGATCAAAACTGTATTAATATCAAGTGTCATCCACTATAAGTTAAAAAAATTTATTTGAACTTGATTGGATGAATAGAAATTATTTTATTAACGATTGAAAATTTGAACAAGATAAATAAATATATAAATATAGAGAGAGAGTGAGCTAATAGTAGGATTTGAAAAAGAAAGATAGGAGTGCAACCACACCAGTGTTTTGAGAAACAGAGTAATCAAAGCGTTTTTGCACCTTTTTTGTAGAAGTAAATGATACGTACAGATACGTATCTTATAAACATCCTGTGAGATCTTGTCATTTTTAAAGCACTGGAGCTTAAACATTCTCATACATCAGCGCATTTTACCCCCGATCACTTACGTAAACAATACGCATTAACTTCTAATTTTAAAAAAATCTCAAAGTTTTGCCTCTCTTATGGCTGTCTTTTGTTCGAAACAGTTGAGAGGTCAGGAATTTGTAGTCACAGCAAACATTTCTCTGACTAATTTCGCACCGTCAAACCATGACTATTTTGCACAGGCAATAATTCTACTAAATTTTGTCTTAAAAATAATTAATAATAAATGATGATTTGTTTTTCATAAAAATTTCCCTTAAGCTATGCCCCTATGTGAAACAAAGCATTTTAACACACACAAAAAAAAGAATGGTAGAAATTTATATTTAATTCCTCAGTTCAGTGCTTCTCAAACTTTCAATATTTGCGACCCAATATTCAATCATAATTTTCATCGCACCCCCTCCCTCTATGCAATATATAGCAATGTTTTAAATTCAATAACACTAAACTTTGACGCTAAAGCTACAATACGACTGTAACCTCTTAAGTGCCACCGGCGTATATAAACGTATCGCTCAACCAAAACGTTAATTTCCATGGACATAAGTATACGTTTTTCCGAAATCCGTGCACTGCTATACATAAAATTATTCCAAAGGCCTTGGAATGCAATAAAAGGACCTTGACAGTGTTTGCGAAGGATTTACTTATTCCAGGTAATTTGCTTTTACAGTCCTTTTCTTCCACTCCCCTAACACATTATTTTCGTGCCTACGCGGAAAACGGTGCCATTGGGGAGTGAATCACGTAACTTTTAATCGACACAAGATCGAATCACGTAACTTTAATTTAAGGGATTAATTATAAACCGTGCAAATTATCAAGATAAGGGTTGATTTTCTTGTGTTATTTTGTATGTGGCAAGCCCATCGGGTCACTTATAATTATTAAACTTATTCTTATAATTTAGTATTGTTAAATTAATTATAAAATACATTATATGTAGTCTTGATACATTTATAAGTGTATTATATCAGTGTTAAAGTGTATTTTATTTTTTATTATAACAAAATATATTTAGTTTGTTAACTTTCAGTAAATTAAAAAAGAATTTAAGTAATCTTTTGTTTTTGATTTTTAATATGCTCGCGCCCCCCTCTTAGAGTTATTACGCCCCCTAGGTGGGCGCACCCCACAGTTTGAGAAACGCTGACTTAGCCCCTTACCGTGTCTCTCACCGTGTTTACTGTTTTCTCTATATTATTCTCTATATTATATTTCTCTATTTTCTCTATTAGAATTTATCTATCCAATGGTTCTTCATAACATCTCCTAGGGCTGCGGTAGCCCAGTGGTCAAGGTATCGGATCATGGCAGGCATGTTTTGAGCCCAGTGCCACTAAAGACCTACCGTGTAGGGCAGCGATACACGTTAAATCTGGCGAGAGCTGAAACGTCCTCCCGTTGGTGTGGTAGTTAGGAGAGGTGCCAGCTCAAGTGTCGTCCACGTCACTTGACCATGGTTCAAAATTACGTGATCCATCGCCAAAAGCCCTCGTGTAGCTGAACAGCTCGACGTGAATATTCACTCACTCACTCATAGCATCTCCTGTATGCATTACGCTTAAAACTGGATTGGTGAAGCCGTGTTGAATTGTTTCCAAATATTTAGCCTGATACATTCATTTATAAATTAAGTATCAAAATTGTCTATTACTGCCGGTTTTGGTATACGGCCAGATCCTTTTTTTATTTTATTCGTTGCTCTAAGAATTTCAGATATATTTATTCATACAACAGATTTAAATACTTTTTAAAAAAATTTAAAAACATTTTTTTCCGCATTTAGAAATTGGCTATAAATATGTAGGAAATAATCTGTTTATACAGTCAACTTTTTTAAAAAAAAAAATCAGTTCAACATATTTCAGATATACTATTTTGTGTTTAGGTTTAAAAATTTGCTTTCAAGATTTAACGGTAATTTGCAACAAAAATCAATTTCTAATGAAAAATTATTTAAAATTATTTTCTTGGTTTTATTATTTTTACCTTTATTTTTATATTAAAAATAAAGTTACATTCATCAAACTGGGAAAAATGACTTTAAATTAACGTAGTGGAGAAAAGAAAATAACTTTTTTTTTGTGTGTGTGTGTGAATTTCAAATGGATTTTTTTTAATTATTATAAAAGGATTTTTAATCTAAATATCGCACAAACGCATTCTTAATATTACGAGCTATAATTCGTTTCAATATTTGCCAGCAAGTATAAAGTCATTAACACGAGATAAATTTTTTACATCAGCACCTATGTTGCATTGATAAAAGAAAAAAACCTCACTTTATATTGTATGCACGTGTTGTGTGTGTGTGTGCGCGGCTTATATATTAAATCTCGTCGTTAATGACGCTGCCAGCTCCATTGGTAAAATTTCTGTTATATATATATATATATATATACAGTAAAATCCGGCTTATAACGCGCAACTATACTTTCAAGCTGATTTTTTAAAATTTTTATGTATATTCGTCGTATAATGCGCAACTTTTTTTTTTTATTATTAAGAAATCTGAAATATTAGTGTACATTGCTCTTATGTTTCGAAATCATTTATTCTAGGTATTATCCCAGACTTTTGAAAAAATAGTATACTTCTAGAACTACAACTTTTTTAGTTCATAAGGCAAGTCTCATTTCTTTTAAATAAACAGTATTTTTCTACATCTAGGAGTAAATTTTTTTTTATGCTCATATCTTTTGCTATTTTTAAAACTATCGTTTTTATACCCGGCGTATAACGCGCATCCTTAAGTTTAGATCTTATTTTTTGTATTAAAAGTGCGCGTTGTACGCCGGATTTTACGGTATATGGTACAAGAGGTATATAATTACTTTTCTACGTCCCCATATCGATGGTATTTATCAAAGTACGTTAAAACTGTTAAGGGAAACAAGGAGTGAAGGTCGTATCAATGCTATTAGACCTCTTAAATAAAACCCAAAAAATTATTACCGCATTAAATGCCTTAATTGAAGATACCATCAGAGACAGAAAAAAAAATTGAAGCATTTAAATTTGTGCTCAATTTTAATTTGGTATGATTTATTATCAAGAATTGATGTATTGAGTAATTTGTTTCAATATCCTAAATTAAACATCGTGGAATGCATTGTGAAGGCTTAGATAATCTTAAAAAACATTTAGTTTCCCAACGTTCACAACATTTCTGATGATGATCTCATGAAAACCTGAAATGGCCTTGAATATTAAGTTACAGGTACAGGAGTAAAGTAGTATTATGTAAGATATATAGACGGCATACAACCCTTTAATGAAATAACTTCATTCAAAATTATTTTTCCATGGTAAAAACAGTCAATTGAGGTATTAGAAACTATAGTCAAGAATGATATCCAAATTTTGCTCAAGCAGTAAGAATTTTTTAACCTTACCGGTTTCTCTAGATTCAGGGGGAAAAAGTTTCAGTAAATGAAAAATTATTAAAAATTACTCGAGAAATAATATGACACAAGAAAGCTTTCAGATTTAGTCATCATCTCTATTGAATCCGAAATCTCAGAAAAAATGGGTTTCACTGAAACTATTGATAAATTTGCTTTTCAGAAAGCCAGAAAAGTTATTTTATAGTTAATTATTAGGTAGTCTTTTTTTGTATAAGGACTGATTTATATACTTTTTGTTTCACGAGATTTATGCTTTAGTACTTTTTTTTATTGGATTACATTTTCTGAGTAAATATAATCACTTTGTATTTCTAATTATCAAATGTCTATTTTTATTTCAAAGGTGTATTTTTGTTTGTTTGTTGTTTAATTAAAGTATTTTGTCTCTATTATGACATATTAGCTGGTCAAAAAAAAAAAAAAAAAAGGGAGGGGGGTTCTGCACTTAGAATTATATCTGCATTTTATTAATGTTTTACTTTAATACAGGTTGATGAGTTTATAGCGTCATCGTTAAGGAAATATGAAAAATTCTCTAGAGGGGTGGCACATTAGGTCTTTGTACGCGGGCGCCCGACACCCTAGGATCGGCCCTGGCAAGTCTTTGCCCTGAGCAGGGCCGGCTCTAGCAGTTTGGCCGCCCCGGATAAAAATGGAAGTTTCTATTCACCAATTTAGTTTCTATTTCACCAAAATGTTTTATATTAAATATTTACCGATGAATACCTTTGACAAAATAACAAATTTTACTCTCTGTAAGTCTTAGATATCTTTTGATACCGATTTAAAGTATATTCCTAATTTAAAATGTATTAAAATTTAAAATTTATAAGCCTTCAGATTTCACTCTGAGACATAGCCATCCTGCGATAGCCATGTCTTACGTGATCCGCGTAAGCTAGAGGTGTGGGATTATCTAAAAGATGAGACATTTGCGATTCTTAACACAACTTTTATTAAGAATAACTTAAATTACTTAATTCTAAATAACAACTTTCTTAAAGTGAGAATAAGCCAACAATTAAACTTTAAATTCAAGTCAGATCGCACAACTAGATCACTTATCTTAATTATAATAATTTAACAGTCTCTAATCTAACTTCCTATACAAAATATTACCTTTTATAGAGTCACCTTCCTTCCTAGGTTGAAGAAATTCCTATTATGTTAATAGTAGGTGAGAAGACTCAGGCTTTCTTAATCCTTATTATATTCAATTGCGATGAGCGTATCCTTCTTCCAGAGCTGTAGGACGTCTAACACTTGTTCCGAACGATTCCACACTAAGTTATCTCTAGGTTTGCCGTTCTATCTCACCAAACCTTCTATCCTTTTAAAGTATATCCCATTTGCATACTAGTTCTGCTTCTCTTCTTGGTATTGGGTTGGAAAAGTTTTGCCATTAATCGTGGCCGTCAAAGAACTTAGGAGTTATGTTAGAAGAAGAACGCGAGAGACGTCACAACTCCGGTGGAAATTCAAAACTATCGAACATAGTGACACCAAATCTAGCGAAGCCCTACTCCGATTGGATTTAATTTTATACACCCCCAACTCATTTTTCACACGATTTTGAAATAACACGTTACACAAACTAAAAACTTTTTCTTTGTTTTTGTTTTAGAAAAAATTACACAGAAAAAATTACACAAATTACATGACGAAGTCGAACGTGAAGTTGATTGTCAACTACTTTTGTTTTAGAGCATAATAGAAGCGATCCAAGACTTTTTCAGACTTAGAAAATATTCACTATATTTTGAATATTTGCTTAAATAATTATTCAAAAAACTGCAGTGAAGATATTTTAAAGATGAAGGATAATCGAAACGTAAAGAAATTCAATGTTCATTAAAATTTGCTTCTTTCATGTTTTTCTGTTTTTATTTTTTTAGTGTTCCATTATTGATTCTTATTTCATTCATTGTGCAGGTACATTTCTATTCATTTTTTATTTATACTAAAAGAATTTTATGAATATTTTTAATAATTCACTTAGATCTATTGTTTAATTTTTTTCTTTCTTTCTATCTTTTTTTTTTTTTTTTTGGTATTATTTGTTTAAATTACTTTCATGAAGATCTTAGTATATTTGAGGTTTGTTGCATTTAAAATATATATATTATTTTCTATTTTAAAATTTTTAGATATTTTTCACCTAAGCTAAGCAATCATTCTAAATGCATAAAAAAATAATGTAATTTATATTTTAAGTTTCATCATATATACTAGTGCTCAGTGCCGGTTTATTCACTGGGCGCTTGGGGCGAGCGCGCAAGAGCCCGGATAAGCTGGACTTAACCAGATTTTCTGGTTATAAATTTTGATCCGCTAGTGACAAGGGGGCCTGTAGATCCTCTGCTCTCAGGGCCCGAAATGAGCTTAAATCAGCACTGTTAATGCTTCGAAAATTAAAACTGATTAGTTCATTGTATTGTTAGTGATATATTCTTTGAAATGTGGATGTGTTTTCTTTCTGATAATTTACAAATAATTTTTCTTTTCTAATGTACATATTGCAGAATCTATTTTTCGCTATATATTTACTGCAGGTATAAAACTTTTTGTGTTATTTCTATATTTGTATAAACTTTTGCATAAATTTCATTACAATTCTTAATCCTTTGTTCTGTTTCATAGATTCTATGAGTATTAAAAAAATATTTCAGAAAAAGAAACTCCAGCAAAACTTTTTTAATTGTAAATGTTTTTTATTAAATGCCTTTGATGTTTTTCTCTCTATACTTTCTTTATAAATACATATTTCGTTTTTGATTATAAATTTCATTGAAAGTATTTTATATTGATTCAGTTTTTTCTTGGATGTCTTCTTAATATTATGAGCATTTCATGAAAAGTATTTGCCCCCCCCCTCCTTACCGAAGAAATTAGAATGGGATGTATTAATACACAGCTTTTATAAGAAAACATTCTCTCTCTCTATGGGAGAATTATAAAAAGAATAATCAATAATAAGTGTGCAAATATTAGTCTATGACCTTAAAATACATAAACGTCGTAAACTTAACTCTCGAGATTAGATTTGATCTTTTATTCACACAACGCTCTTTAAAAGAGTAGGAGGCAGTGGCGCACACAAGGGAGGGGGTGGGGGTCCTCGGGTCCGGAACTCCCCCCTCCCCAAAGCCCTGGATTTTTTCCGATTGATTATAATCCTATGTATATAGTACGTAAAATTTAATTAAATATTGGTTATTAATAATTAATAAAATTGATTAACGCTAATTATTCATTTAATAATTAATTTTTTACTTTTTTTTGTTCCCAAAAATTGACAAAATCAAAAGAATATGTAGGGCGGCGTATTAGAGCATGATACGAGAATAGTGGACCCCCCCCCCTTTGAAAAATTCCTGTGTGCGCTACTGGTAGGAGGGTTTTAAGAGGCCCTTAGACAGAAATCGAAACTCGAAAATGATGAAAGCGCCCTCTTCTGGGAGGGGGGATTGGGTGTGTCCAAAGGAAGGGCGAAGTACTCATGTCGTACTGGTCGTAATGATCGAAGGTAAATAGTTCTTTCATAAAAGATGAATTATATGCCTTTTTTTTTAAATTTCCATTATTTTCTCGATTTTGAAATAAACATTTTTTTTATGCTACTATTCCAAAATTTCGCTTACTTTATTCAACTTTCTGATGATTATGTTCTGACAGCTGTCATGATGAAAGAAAATGACATCACTTTTAGAATCTTCCCCCTTTTCATGTTTAGGGATGCCTTCTGTTCGTTCCCAACCGTTTGAAACACTAAAACCCCTCTCCCTCCCCCTTCTACTTTTATTCAAAACTAAAGATAAGGAGAGCTTCTGCATTCTTCTCGATTGGTGGGGTTCCAGTTAGACTTTTACAGTCTGTGACAACGTTTATATGAAACCAACTGACCCCTCTTTTATTGCTCTCTTCCCCCATCGTTCAAGTTTGGGAAGGACTAAAGACTTCAAGTTCAAAAAAGGTCATGAATACAAAGCTGTACTCTCAAGTGTCA
>BMAV01009632.1:140194-190389 GCA_019973955.1 Trichonephila inaurata madagascariensis | reverse complement strand
CAAGTTCAAAAAAGGTCATGAATACAAAGCTGTACTCTCAAGTGTCATTCTCGCTGTCCGATCTTGACTTAGAACAGGGATGGCCAAACCAAATGACCTTGCAGGAAAACATTAAATCCTGCGGGCTGCACATATAAAGATTATATATCTTTATATTAGATTTAAACCCATTACAAACATTTATTGGAGTGAAAATTTAAAAAAAAAAAAAAATGGAATGAATTATTATTGATTTTATTATTTTTCATTTATACAAGCATAGATAATTTAATAATAATAATAATGCAATGAATCAATGATCTTTTTTTCACACAAACTGTCGAAGTCTAGGTCTATTGAGATTAAATGCAATCACATTAACGTATCCTGAGTTTAATTTGTTTTTGTATCCACTCACATTGAAAAATAATATTTCACTTAAACATAATTTTCTGAATGACATTAAAATGTTTATAGCTGTGTGATATGTACTGTTATTTTACGTGAGAGAGTTTGTAATATAAAATTTAGGGGAACTGTTCTTGTTTAAATTTAGATTTCAACATCGAATGTGTTGATACGCCGATAAGTTCTTTCCTCTCCATTTTACGTGTTTTTTTCCCCCCACAAATGGAAAAGGGTGCATTTTGCATTAGAAAACTATTTAGTTTTGCTAGACATTGTGCTGACGTATATAAAATTACCTCGTGGAACCCAAGGTAGTAAAAACAATAGAATATTCACAATCTAATAGAAAGTATATATATACAAAGATAAAATGTGTGTTTTAATATTCTTCTGTTATATTATAATAAAAATTAAAAAGGTGTTGCAAAATAAAGCTATTATATATAAATAAAATTTTCAGTTTTAATGAATAAGATGGGCTTTAAATACTTGAAATTATACAAATTTCATAAAGAACGTGAATCCATTGTGCATATACATATTTATAAGTTTATTTTCAATTTTTTTATTGTGACTCGTGGAACCCCAGGGTTCCGTGGAACACAGTTTGAATTGAGGAACACTACGAACTATAAGACATTTGGGGGGAACCCCATTCCATTATTAGCAAAATATATCCTGAAACAATATTTAAATTTAATCAACTTGTTATAGGTACTTTATAGATTGTAAAAAGTATTGTATTTGTTATAAAAAAAAAATTCATACTATTTTAATATAATTCACGCATCAATAATAAACTATGCTCCAGATGTCACCTATCCATGTATTATAGTAATTGGGATATGTTTGCATTTTTTTTTCACTCAGTTGCAAATTATTTGCAATTGAGTCTATGCAAATTATTTGCAGTCGCATTTCATATTTTGTGTCTAATTTGTTTTCACGCTTTCGTTTTGTTTCCCCATACGTTGAGAAACACATTGTTTTGATTGGTATTAAAATTTTTAGAGCTGTGTGAAAAATCTTGTGAATTCTGCATGTGTTTATAACCTGAAACTAAGGAGCCATTTTTACTTAATTTTAGATTTTAACAACAAATCTGTTAAAGTGCCCCAATAAGTTGTTTCCTCTTCATTGGCAAAATTTCTCATTTATCTTTTATTATTAAAAGTTCAAACCCCAATTTTGATAAAATAATGATAATAAACTGGGTCCCCCAACCTCTCGAGATGATTTGTGGCTAGATGGCTATTTAGAGTCCTACCATGCTGCAAAGGCACTATACAATTACAACTATCCAAGTCTTGACCGGTAATTGAACCCAGTCCCTACGGTACAGCAGTCGGCGTCAATCACCGCTATACCGCATAGGCGGCAAAAATTTTACAAAAAAGCATCAAAGCCTAGACTTTTTTATTAAAAATTATAATACATTTACATATAATTCAGTAAAATTGAAAAATTGTTTAATAAAATAAATGTTTATATTTGTTGCGTTAGTTAGGTGATTATGAAAATGATAAGCAAAATTTCAGGTCAAATATTAAAAAATAACATTGTATTAATACATAAAGCCCATTACTATATTAATTGAAATTGAACTAATATGCAATTATAATCTATGTTTCTGAAAACTTGTTTATACTTGTGAAATTAGAAAAATAAAAGAAATCTTATAAAACGTTTTCTCCCTAATTTTCTGATAATATTTTTAGTTAAATTATTCTTGTAAAACTTTTTTGGGGCTATTTTTTTATTATATTTGTTATATTGTATGCTATATATTACAGAAAAATGTAAGGGGACCAGTGGCGCACACAAAGGGGAGTCCTGGGGGTCCGGACCCCCAAAGCCCTTGAATTTTTTCCGATTAATTATAATTCTAAGTATATAATACGTAAAATTTAATTAAGTATTTGTTATTAATGATTAATTTTATTAATTAATGCTAATTATTTATTCAATAATTAGTTTTTTTTACTGTGTTTTGTTCCCGACAATCGATAAAATCAAAAGGAGCAAAATACAAGAATGGTGAACTTTCGAGCCCCCCCCCCCTTGAAAAATTTCTGTGTGCGCTTCTGAAGGGGACTGAAAAGAAAAACCCTTTTTTCGAAAGGGATAGCTACTGATAAAAGTTTGGAAACCCCTGATCTAGAGTTTCTCAATAATACAAACAAACAAATAGCAAGATAAAGATACAAACAAAAAGACCCATGATGTAGAGGGTTTGATAGATGTTAAATTTGTAGAGGGTCAGTCTTGTTGGCAGGGTGGGGAAAAAAAGGAAAACTCAGGTGACGTCCTCGTCATTTATCCGTGATGAAGAATAAAATGTATGGGCATACAAAACGAATGCATTACGTTTTCCTTTTCTCTGAGAAATTTTCTCTTACTCTCTTGATGTCAGAACTTCCTGATGATTTCTATGTTTATGTCATTAAAATTTCTTTTTGTCTTTTGCTTCTTTCCTTCCTCAAAAGAGAAACTCAAATTTGCTTTATTACAAAAGCAAATAAAAACATCACGATTATTAGTATTATTTTTGAAATAGAATGCGTCAAAGGGAAAAGTGTCGTGGATTGCATAAGCTATGGTACAAGAGAATGTATTCATATATTTAAAATAATCAATACCAAAAATCTTTAAGCATTTCGCAGTTAACAAATAATTTTAACTAAAATTAACGAGCTAAAAAGAGAGGAGGAAAATCGGAATTTCACGGATTCTTCCAGCCTCCTGAGATGTCAAACATTAAAATTGTGGAACGATTTGTCTGTGCATTAAATATGAGTGAGGGGCGAGGACCCTGTTTCACGTGTCACTCCACAGTATGTAACAAAAGTGTTTACGTAAAAAAACTATTTTATTGGTTGATTAGGTATACACTTATATTACAATATTAAAAAAATATATATGGCAGCTTTTAATATAGCTTGACTAAATTTTGAAAATTTTAAGGGTACCAGCACATTATATTCTTTCAAAAAATTAATTTTTCAAATGTAGATTTTTTTTTTTAATTTAGCATTTATTGAAGATATGAAACTTTATATGAAGATATAACTAAAACAGAACAAAAAATAAAAAACAGATAAAACAAAAACAAAAATTCTTTTTTATGATTTAATTACATATTTTCATGATGCAAGGTATTTACATATATATTTACATTACCTAACTAGCAGTAGTTCATTGCGTTAATTTATATAATCCAGCAAAAAGACGTATTTACAAGGATTTTTCCTTTTTCCTGTGCTTCCAGAATCGAAGCCTGGTTACGTATCGGCATCGATCTAAGATATCTTGGATCTGTAAGTTCTGGCAATAAACAATTAAAATAAAAAGGTTCCAACTTTTTAAACATTTTATCTCGCCAAAAACCACACACATCGTCCTTGAATATTTTTTCTATTTTACACCCTTTTTTTTGTCCATATTACAAAAAAGCAATATTCCTTTCCTGTTACTTGTAATTGCCCCTGTACTTGGTAAAGTAATCGTGATTTTTATTTATTTGTATCTGGCCGAATCTATCAATTTTCCAGAAAAGATTTTTTTTAAGCTTATTACTTCATTAGGAGTTATGTCTTGGCAAGAAGCGGGACATTTAACCTCCACAATACCATCGTCAACTAAACCATCGGGAGTGGCAGCTAAATATTGAAATTTTGGATGTATGAAAAGTCCGCAGGGACGAATTTTCAAACCCAAAGAGTTTTCTAAGCTTTTCAACGCCTCTCCTATATGGCACGATTCTCAATTTTGGAGGTTTGAAAGAAAAGAATGTGAAAATTGATTCACTTTATCCTGACGATTCAAGAGGCATTTAATAAATATTAATTGTTCATTTTAGTGATTAAAAAAATATAATTTGTCTAGTATATAAAAAAAAATTTAAGAAAAATAGAATTAAAAAAACAGAGAATAACTTATTTTAGAAGACGTATTAGCAAAAATTTTCACGTGCAAACTCAAAGAATGCACTGCACTTCCAAAGAATGGCGCAAATGTAAATTGTTTCTTGAATACGCTATGAATTCTTTGAAAACTAGCCCCATTTGGAAAAGAAAAAAAACCTGTTACACAGTCCCCACGGAAGAGTCATAAATTACCATTCATCAATGGAACATACGGGGAAATTTCATGTATCCTTCCTCAAGAAGGCGGAGTTACAAGTTTACTTTCCCCCTCTTACCAAATGCGCAATGCTGATTTAATAATTACTCGCAAAAAATTAATTTAAAAATTTTAAAGTATGCGCGTTTGAAAGAGCATAAAAAAAAGGAAATTTTTCCTGTTTTTACTTTTTTTATCCGATAATTTAAAATGTTTTTGTGATCGTTTTAATGCACTAGATGTGAATTTTCAGATCTTTAAATAATATTTAAAAATACTTAGAAAATTTTTTAAAAAATCGAAACAATGGAAGAATTTAATTTTTTTCGCTTTTTTAGATGCATTTTATTCCATGCAATTGCAAGCAATAAATACCCTAGATGTATATATAAATATAGGAGAAGGAAACTCCATTGGATTAACATTACGCTGGAGATTTCGTGGTGGCGTATCAACGAGAGCCTTAACATTCTCAAGAGTGATGTCGAATAGTAAACCCCCTTTTCCCCTTAACTGTCACCGACTCGTCTTTGAAGATGCTCTTTATCAAACCCGCTACAAAATGGGCTTTTAGTGGCAAAAGAGCTCACCACTAAATTTGAATGGAAAACCCCCTGTCAGGAACTCGTGCCTGAAAGAACCCTACAAATGCGATCTTTTAAAGAACTAATAGAGTAACAGAAAAAAAAAAAGCCGAAAGAGGGGAAAGGCCTTTTTGTAACCTCATATTTCACTTCGGCGGTTTTCCATCTGCGTTGCACGAAACCCCAGAGTTTCCCCAGGGAGTTAACAAAAATTCAAAAATAAAGTTATAAGTGTACAACAAAGATTCACTTTCTATATGGCGGTTGGTTGATAACTCTCTGATGTCCTCTCGGGGAATGACAAAAAAAATGCGTCCCCCGATAGCCTCCCTTTTAGTACACCTGTCATCGAATTACACGGTAGATGGGTTCTTTAGAAAATCGTTTGAATCGAAATCATAGATTTTTATACGTAAAACCGCTTACATCTAAAACAAGCTAAAATGTGCATAATTTAGTCATTTATTTCAACGTAAAGTAAGACTAATTTATCATTATATTATTATCCATCTGTTTTCTAGCCATATCATTTAAACCTTTTCCATTGAAGCATCTCTTACGTATGAAACTGTGTTCATGCTCGTAGAAGACAGGATTATTTCTCTTTTCCCAATAGAGTCCTCATTTCAATTCCTACTATTAGCTCGCACTGTCTATATATTTATTTATTTATATATTTGTATATTTATTTATCTTGGTGGAATTTTCAATCGTTAATAAAAAACATTTTAAAGCACTGAATTGAGCTGAAATTTTATATACAGTATCATTTTGGATGACAATACAATAATTTAATTATAATTAATAAAAATTAATTGATTAAAACTAATTATTTAAAGAATTACAAATGCAGCCATGTTGGCGACTTGTGTCAAAATTTGTGTGAAAAGGTTATTTTCTCACGTGTTAAAGTATTCATTTGGACTGAAATTAAAAGGACACAACACGATACTTTAATGATAATTAAAAAAATTAATTACACTTAATGTTATGATTCTGTCCTATGTATATACATATTTATATTAACTGTAACTATTAAATAAAAAGTAGCTAAAATAAAATTTTTCTTTGTTGATCTAAGTAGGAATTGACTCTTTAAAAATTTTTTTTTATATTATTTAGAATTTAAACTGTATTTGGAGCTAATGTGACCCAAACGATTTACCGAGAAACAAAACATTGCATTAAATTTCCGTGAAAAATCCAGGAAAGTTGATTCGCCTACACAAGATAATAACTTCCGAGTTTTTGTAAACATATTTAATATTCGTAAACAGATCTAAAATCTACATGAACTTGCGAACAAAATGATACAAAAAACATTTGCTTTTTATTTAATTATTAGTTGAAAAAATGTAAGAAAAACAAAGAAAATTCTTCATTTTAGTTAGTAACGCAGTATTTTTCAATAGTATAATAGGTATGTTTAAGCACAGAACTTGAGGTATGGCAAAATATCTTTGAATTTATTCAATTCCTACTATTTTAGTTCACTTTCTCCTCCTATATATATATATCTTATTCAAATTTTCAATCGTTATTAAATACTTTATATTCTTCCATTCAAAGTAGGAATTGACTTAAAAATTTTTTTTATATCACTTGTTTTTTCTTAATTTATTGTGGCTTAACGACGGGGAAAAAAAATTTAGCAACTTTTGCTACTCTTTCTTCTTTATGTAGATAAAGGATGTCAACTCGCGGCCAACAGCGAACATTTTTGCGACCCGGCGAATATATCGGCACACAATAACATATAATAAAATGAAAAAATTTCTCCCGAAATTGGAAAGAAACTAGCAGAGAAGAGATTTCATATGTCAAGACGTAAACATTTAATTTTTCTAGTTCTTTTATGTATGCTTATTATAATGTATTATTCGAAATAAACCTACGTTTTTATGAATATTGATTTTTTCTTCTTTTTTTTTTAACCGCTCATCTAAAATTAAACCATGTTTGCTAGGCCCAGGGTAGCCTTGAGAGTTTGACACCCCTGATGTAGATGAGGAAAACAGGGGTCGGCAACCTATGGCACGCGTGTCACATTTGGCAAGCGGTACAATTTTTAGTGGCACTCAACACCACTCTATAATTTTGGATTGAATGGAAGTTGATAATTTTGAAATGGAGTTTATTGGGCCCAAATCTTCAGAATTATAGAAAGCAACATTTATGGAATTGCGAAAAAAAAGATCAGGAAATTAGTTTTAACAATAAATCGACAGCTATTTTAAATTATTGGGTGTCACTGTTGGAAAAAATTTTAATCAGATAAAATTTGATATATTATGTGCTTTCTGCTTTTGATTCTACATATCTATGTGAACAAATCTTTTTTCATATGATAAAAATACTGAATCCGCAAGGAAATTGTTTAACAACTGAACGCTCAGAATCGTGTCAAATTGTAAATCACAAATATCTTGCGATATGAAGCAGAGCGATGCAGAGACAAGGTTCGAATACAATATTTATTTTTTATTTAGATATTTTGAAGGAAATACTTATATGTTATATTGTTCATTTTTATGTTGATCAATATCTTTGAATGACACAAAATTAAAGTATGATAAAATTCTAATCTATATTCTTCACCTCTATTCCCTAACTTTGCATGCATTAATACGGGAATCGAATTATTTTAATATTTCTTACAGTGTGGCACGATGAATCATATTAGTAAATTGGTTTGGCACGCCACAATTACAAGGTTGCCGACCCCTGATCTAAAGTATTAATTTTGCTTTCTAAAGATATCAATTTCAAATTTCTTCAAAAAAATTTGTCTAGGCATGTAAAACGCCTAAATTTTTAATACGATTATAAAAATGCTAAGGCCGCGCCCGGGGGGGGAAAGGGGGGAGAAGGGGTGGGGGGTTGGGCCTAACCGGTAAACATGGAGTTTAAAAAAACTTAAAAAAAGAGTTATAAAACAGAACGACAGAATGGTGTACAGTGTCGTAACGTACAACCCCGCACTCCCAGGGCTCTATGGGGCCCAAAACCTGATAACTGCCAAGTACCCTTTGTAAAATCCAAACTCAAGTTTTGGGGGCCCAAATGTTCTCCGTTACGCCACTGATGGTGTACATACAACTTTCTGCTGCTAAAAATATACAGCATTAAATCACACAAATAGTAAGTTTGATTCTACGTACAAAATGGGGGATCCCCATTTTTAAATTGGAATAAATGGAATTCAGAATAGAAAGGAATTAAAAAATGACTAGAAATACACCCAGCTCTTTTTTTACACAGTAGATACATTCCTTAGAAAACCGTGGGGAAAAAAAAAGAACGTGTAAAAAAATACATGCGACCTATGGCAAATTTGGGGATATGTTCAAAAACTTTAAAAAATCATGCAAGATGGAAAGTTTCTAAATATTTTCCCATAAAACGAAGCAAAAAAAATAGTAATCAAATCCATTTTACATATTTATAAAACAAAAACAGCCGCCCATCCTGTATAGTGGTTAGTGATGCCGACTGCGGTACCGTAGGGCCCGCGGGTTTGAATCCCGGAGAAGGCATGGATGTTTGTAAATGTATACTGCCTTCACGGCGTGGGGGTACTCTAAATAGCCGTCGAGCCGCACGTCCTCTCGTACGGTTGGTGGAAGGGGTAGAGAGGTGGGAGGCCCCTGACCACCCCAGGGTGTTCTCCCTCACAATTGGGGTGGAACCGAGTAAAATCGTACTATCACCTGCATGGTGCTCAAAGCTAAGACTAGCGAAAGGCGTAAAAAAAATCTAGCCCTTCGCCACGATGAATTTCGTGGACCTTGATCTGATGTTACTGTCGGTCAGGTGGCATAAGCAACAACAACATAAAACAAAAACAATTAATTTTCGTTACAAAAAAAAAAATTAAAATTTGTGTACAATGAAAATTTAGTCCTTAAGTACATACAACATATAAAAATTTAAACTAAAATTAGGAATAAAACTACTAACTATACTCATCGCTACTTGATAACAAGCGTGCTCGTTTATTACGAACTGGATCAATTGAATTCTCAAGTTGCTTATATAATTCTTCATATCCTGCTGCACACAACTTATGATTACACATTGAAATTGTTCTGCATACTCCATGTCAGGATCATGAATAAGAAAATGTGGTTGCATACTTGTAGCAAATTTCAAGCCCTCTCCAATTAAATCAGCTTTAAATAGCTTGACTTCGTCGTTATCAATTTTTTTTTTCATAAACTGTCATAAATTTGATCAAATCATCCTCATCTAAAGGGCATGAATCTTCAAAAAAAAAAATTTTTTTTTTTAAATTTTTGTTAGAACAATAATTCGGGTAAAAAAAAAAAATCGCTAAATTTGTGTACCGGGTTATTTCAAAATCGTGTAAAAAAAAAAAAAAGAATTGGGGGTGTATAAACGCCAGTGTTATCCAGAGAACAGAATTGAAAAATGACAGCATAAATTTTTTATTCTGCTTTAAATTCCATACTTAAAAAATCATGTTAAAAAAGTACCGTGTAGATACAGGGATAGGGGTAATTTCCTGCAACTTTTTGCACATGAGTTTGGGAGCCATTTCAAGAGGATACACCGTAGGTTCCCAACCTTTTTTGTGAACGGGTTGCCCCTTTTCTAATGAATATTTCGATACCGCCCCCTCCCACTCAAGAGAAATAAGAGCGTACATAATACATGGTGAAAACAAGAATTAATTTTAAAATAATATTCTATTACTAATAGAACATATTTTAATTTAATTTTTTTTTTCTAAGGCCCCCAATTTTTTTTTTTTTTACTTGTGAATCTGAAATATAGCTATTGCCACAAATATATTTAAATGTATAATATTATATATTTTAGTTTCAGATAGGATGTTGTTGGAATTGAAACGCTATCGAGCTTCTTTATGTAAAAGAGTGGAATAAAAAGTTTTAGCTTACCTGTTATAAAGACGCTTTTGAATGAAGGTTTTGATGATATAAAGTGATTCACATAATAACCTTTGCTTTCAAAATAAAAAAAATTGACAGTTTCAGCCTTTAAAAAATCACACGTTAATTTCTGGTTAGCGTATTTAATTATATTTCTTAGATAATATAAGTATTGAAACATTTTTCCTACTGCTCACAGAAAAAGACAACAAGCGTACACTACAGAAATAAAATTTACTCTATCATTAAATTTAATGTAGGTCTGAATGTAATGTAATCTTTAAGTTTTTCATCCACTTTTCAAACTACCGAAATATGAGAATTTTCGTACATGTGATAAAAATGATTTAAATACATACAATCAACATAAGGTAACCAGTATGAAAGTATTTGTTAAAAAAAATCTTGTTAAAGTGTAATTTTCCCCGATTGTGAAAAGGTAAAGAGCTATTGGTATGTATATTTAAAAAAAACTTTGTCATGATAAGAGAAATTCCTATCTATAACAATAGTTAAAATCTTCAAAAAGTGGCGATAAAACTTTCAAAGTTCTGAGAGAAAATTCATACGAAAGCGCTAGAAAAAGCACACTTAATGGATTTTTTTTATAGAACAACAATAAAAAATGTCGAAAAATACATATATTGTTATTTGTTTGTTCCAAAAATTAAAAATAATTATTTAAGCTATATAAAACCGAACAGAAATAAAAGTATCATAAAACACTGAAGTGATTTCAAACACAATAGGATCGTGAAACATTTTTCAAAAAGTGATACAAGAATATAATTTTGAGATATCGTAAGTGAAACTAAAATAGAAATGATAGCTTAGATATATTTTATATTCAAACAGATGACGATGAAATTAAGAATTTATACATGTTGATTTGTATGAAATTTTTAAAAACAGGGATCAACAGATATAAAAATATTATTATAGGTTTCGTTAATATTACAAAAAAGGTGCACAGGCATCGAGCACCCCCATCTCACCAAATTTCGTTCATTCATCAAAAATAGTAATCTCTTTCTTGAATTTATTAAATAATGATTACTAATAATTAAAATATATAAAAAGCTTACTTGAAAGTAATTATGTACATGATCTTCCTTTCTTTATTCTAGGTTTTGAAAAAGTACTTACTTTTTAAAAACATTTCTGAATGATTTTCTTAATTTCCCAATGAACAAAGTTATTTATGTTTCTTTAAGTGAATAATTAAATTATGCGAATAATAATTATTAATTTGTGTAGTTTCTTATGTTAATAAACGATCTATCAGTCCATTGTGTTGGTACTTGCTTCTTTTTCCGGGGTTTTAAAGGGCATTTTTTTCGTAAGTGCTGTAAGCACCAATTCTGTCTCATGCTGCTAATTTTTGAATACAGTAATACCCCGAACATACGCGATAGGTAGCACTGAGAGATAATCGCTAAGTCGGGGTATACATATAAATTATTTTTAGTTAGGATCGGAGACGAAAGAAAATAATAAGAAAGAAAAAAAAATGTTTAATAAAATATTAGATAATACCAAATACAAAATCACAAATCAATTGTATTATGATGAGGTTTCATAAAATCTGACAAGTAGTCTGCAGGTTCAAAGATTTTTTATTCTTCTGCAAAATTTCCTCGTACTATGCTAATAATTTTTTTTATCCCTTGATTGTTGAAACAATACACTCTTTTGTCTTTTTTTAAAATTACCAACCGTCAAATTTCTTAAAATTTGTAACGTTTTTCAATTAAGCTGAAGCCTGTCAAATTACCAACCGTCATTCGATCTTCTGATTGAACAGGGTCTTCGATGTCTTGCCCATGCGTTTCTATGGGCTCATGCATTGTTAGCTCCTGATGGTGGGAATCGATCAGTTCTTAAAAGTCTTCACTAGTCTAGTGAAGGGGTGTGTCCCCTTTTTGCTTCCCTGAGACGACTTAAAAGGAAACGAGTTGTGTCATTAAAAAATGCCTAATTCTAACGAAAACTGATGAGCATAAATTTCAGTTAATGAAAATAAAACTTGAAATCCATAGTTAACGCATTTAAGTAACCTAAACTTCATTAGTTTATGACTTTTTTAAATCATAAAGACATCAATATGTAGTTAGAGTTTGACATTGCTTTGGACATTTTATACGTGTATAATTTGTTTTTATAAATTTCACTTATAATTATAAAGGTAGCTAGAAATCACTAAGTTCATGTGATATTGGGCGTAGAATTTGTGAGAATCAATATCTGGTTCGATTAAAGTAATTGTAATCCTCTAGAAGTTTTCAAGGTATTAATGCAATGTTCTCGTTCCATTTTATTTTTTTTTTTTAATGCTTCAAAACCATATAAACTTTCGATTGAGTCATGGGTTTGAGCAGTGGCACACACAAGGGGGGGGGGGTGGGGGGGCCCGGACCCCCCCTCCCCAAAGCCCTTGATTTTTTCCGATTGGTGATAATTCTAAGTAGATAATACATAAAATTTAATTAAATATTTGCAATTAATGATTAATTTTATTAATTAATGCTAATTATTTACTCAATAATTAGTTTTTTACTGTGTTTTGTTCCTGAAAATCGACAAAATCAAAAATAGCATGATACAAGAATGGTGAACTTTCAACCCCGGACCCCCCCCTTGAAAAATTCCTGTGTGCGCTACTGGGTTTGAGTATTGATGCTACTAGAAACCCGCCATGTAGAGGGATAGCACTGTCGAGGTGGACGTGGAGTGGTGTGGAAATTTGGAGTGAAGTGCCAGTTCAAGCGTTTCCCTCGCCACCTAACGTTGTTCAAAACAACGAGGTCCTTGAGCTGTTTTTGAGTATAATGTTAATAAAAATACAATCAATTAATTGATATTCCATAGCTTATATTATGTTCTCGTACAATTACAATATGCTCAGGAACTGTTATATAATTTAAGTGAAGCACTGAAATCTTAAACCATTTATTGTTTAATATTTCTGCCAAGGGAACGAAGCTCTCACTAACACTCTCATTATTAAATACTCCTCCGCAACATCTTTGAAACTAAATGAAAGAAACATACAGTAATACCTCGCGACTTATCCTACCCCGACTTTCGTGAACCCGAAGTTACGTGATTTTCAAATTTCGTCGATTCGTCTGTTTTTCTTTTCTTTCTTTTCTTTTTTGTCATCTCTGAAACTCAGAAGAAATCAGTGCCTGAGCCTGATCAAATTGGTCATGTGATTGAAGACGTTGCCGATCTTGCCAGGCAAGTAAATTTCAAGTAGAATGTGATGACGTTCAAGAACTTGGATTCCTACATTTAGGAAATGATAATGAAATAGAAATACATGAGCAAAAGCAAGGCATTGAAGAACTTGTATCTTTAGACCCAGTTCAATTAGAAGATCGAAATACGATTGGGAATTGGACAGAAGGCCCCAATTTAATTGAAAAAGTGTTACAATTTTTTTTTTAGAAAATATAGACTCCAACGCGAAGAGAATATTTTTTCAACATAACAAGGAATTAAAAAATTATTTACATTCTACGAGGAAATTTTGTGGGTGAAAAAAAAAATATTTTAGCCAGCAGACTATTTTGTTAGATTTTATGAAATCTTCTACATCCAAATGACTTTGGTTTGCGATTTTGTATTTGTGTTATCTAAGATTTTATAAAGCATTTTATTTTTCTAAATTCTTATTTTCTTTCGTCTCTCGACCCAACTAAAAATAATTCACATGTATTTATGTGTGAAATCATACTCCGAATTACGTGAATTCGACTTAAGCAGTTATCACTAAGTCCCACCTATCGCGTAAGTTCGAGGTATTACTGTATGCTATAAATTCGTGAATTATGGTGAAAAAAAAAGTTGCGTAGATTCAATATAATCGTTAAAAGATTTAGAAATCTTAAATATATTTAACAACATATAGATGAGTAGACAAAATTTAAGGTTAACTATTTGCCTCACAAAATAAAAAAATGCAAAAAAAAAACAACCATTTAAAACATGAATATGATATTTTTTTTAGTTATTTTGCTTAAAAACGTTAAAAAATTGAAAGAAATAAAATCGCCTTTCACTCAAAACTGCTTGGAAACTAATGAATGCTTTTTTGTTGTATTCACTCAGTTATTGGGAGCCGAAGCGGGAAGGGTCGGGAGAGTGTATGATGGGAGATTCCTTTGTTAACTGCATTTAGAGCCCCTATTCAATTGAAGACCTGTCTTTTAGAGAAACTAATGCGCATGAAATTAGATGAGGCATACAATTCATATGTTGATGCCGGTACCAGGTAATAAACAGGACAACCCGGGCTATTGTCAGGGGCACCGGAACTCGGGGTCAACATTTTGGTTGAGAGCGTGAGAAAAATATTTGTGTTGAAAATGCCCAATATTATCGAAATTTATTCATATCGATTTTCTTTTTAGCTAAAAATCTACATTTCGTATTTAAACTGTTTATGTCGAAAAGCTAAAAACACATTTGCAATTTTAACTTTAAAGTATCCGACTACGTTTGGAACTGTGTGTTGTTTTGCAAAAGCGTATAAATGGATAATTTTTATGATATTTAGTGTCACTTAGATTAGAACACATGTATAAAATTGTTTTAAAAATACTATTACATGAAAAATTATTTAAATGCATTATTTTGGCAAAAAATTAACATAGAATTACCTATTTTCAAAACGTTTTCCTTTTATGGAAAATGCTTCTGTAATAATAATATTTTGCCTATATATAGTTCAGAGCTCTGTACAGAGTCTGAACAAGGATTTTTGAAATATATAACTTAGAAGGGGATTTATCCATATTTTAATACAACAGAGCGGAGAAATTTTAGGAAAAAAACACCAATAATTATTTCAATTGGTAGTAACTCTGAAGATAACGTGAATTTTTCAAAAATCCTAGTTCAGGCCCTCTGGAGAAATATTTGCTTTATATAAAGAGAGAAAGAAAATATTATTATTATAGAAGAGCATTTTTCATCAAAGGAAATAGGTAATTCTAAGTTCATCTTTTGCCAAAATATTGAATTTAAATAATTTTTTATTCTAATGATATTCATATAATAATTTTATACATTTATTCTAATCCAAATGAAACTAAATGTCACAGAAATTATCCATTTATACACTTTTTTTAAATCACGGTTCCGAACGTAGTCGGACACCTTACAAAAACAACCATAAAAGTACGGTACGTTTAACGAAAAACTGCTATACTCACACACACACACACAGTAGCGCATACAAGAATTTTTCAAGGGGGAAGGGGGTTCCAGATTCGAAAGTCCACCCATCATGTATTATGCTCCTTTTGATTTGGACGATCTTCGGGAACAAAAAACTGTAAAAAGCTAAATATTGAATAAATAATTAGCATTAATTAATAAAATTAATTAGTGATAACAAATAAATTAAATTTTATGTACTATATACTTAGAATTATAATCAATCGGAAAAAAATCAAGGGCTTTGGGGGTTGTCCGGACCCCTAGGACTCCCTCCTTGTGTGCGCCACTGGCTATACCTATGTATTATGTACGTTTCACGGGAGAATGGAATCAATTTTATGAGACTGCGAATCACAATATTTAAAGATTCCAGGGATATGGAGGGCTGGAGTCAGGAGCGTGGCTACCACCGTATCATTCATATCAATGATACGGGGCCCCCAAGCTTTAGGGGCCCCAAAATGCTTAAGCTAAAAAGTCTTAAAAAATTACGCGCCCCCCCCCCCCAAAAAAAAATGACCTCTAAGAAATTTTGATACAGGGTCTACTCGAGACTAGCTACGCCAGTGGGTGGAGTGTGATCCTTTTTTAAAAATAGTCATTACTTCAGTCTATGTATGCTGTCGTGATCTATGGAAGAGCTATATTTACGGATGTCATTGACGTACGAGAATGAGTGAGTGCTTTTTAATGTCACACTCTAAAGCAGTGATTCTCAACCCTTTGTTGTTGTTGTTGTTGTAGTTGTTGCTGTACACTTTCAATGCTTTCACCAATTTCAAAATTTGGTGGCATTCTAACAAAAAAAAAAAAACAAGTTTAAAATAATTGTATACTTATCTATAAAGACTTTCATCTATCCATGAAACAATGTTAAAAAAAACGGATACCCTTAGTTTATTTTTATAAAACGGCTGAATGGTTCGGTTCCAGATTTTATTTTTTTCTCACACTATAAATTATAATTATAAAACAATTCGGCGGCACACTTCCAAGAATTTGGCAGCACACAAAAGTGCCGTAACACAGTGGTTGAGATTCACTGTTCTGAAGCAATGCTAGGGTTCTGGTAATTTTGAATCTCTGTCAAGCTAAAAACTTTTCAAGCTAAGAGAAAAAATAACAAAGAATTTCCTTTAAAAAGTAAATAAATTTTCAAAACTTAGAATAGAGAAATTAAATATAAGAACACAAAATAACTTTAAAGAAAGAATTTTATACATTTTAATAATTAGAATTTTTTATTTAATGAATTCAAGCATGAAATTACTTTTAGGTGAGTGTCCTGAATTTTAATGAAACCGCTGTGCTCGATGCTTGCTTTTTCATATTGTTATACGAGTACTTACGAAAAAT
Organism: Trichonephila inaurata madagascariensis; assembly: GCA_019973955.1. Taxonomy (NCBI): domain Eukaryota; kingdom Metazoa; phylum Arthropoda; class Arachnida; order Araneae; family Nephilidae; genus Trichonephila; species Trichonephila inaurata. The sequence continues at coordinate 173,801 of BMAV01009632.1, read as the reverse complement.
ATAATAATAATATTTTTTTTTACTATGAATTTTTACAAATTTCATACAAATTAACATGTATGCATTTTTAATATCATCACCACTTACAGTGGAGTAAATATTAGGACCCCGCTGCAAAGTCAGGTTTGGGGCTCCAAGCCGGATCTTACAAAGGATGCAAACCCACAACATACCGTTTGGGGTCCCCAAGAATCCTGCGATGTGGGGGCTGTAGGTGCGTACGTTACACCACTGATCCCTTACGAATATGAATTAATCTAATATACCATTCCTTTTCAGATGTTTAGTATTGTTTTATAAATTTTATTGGTAACTTAAAATAATATAAATAGTTGAGCGAATGCAGTTGAAGTGTATATATACATACAGTGAAATACGTTTAACGCGAAAACGCTTAAAACGAAATATCGGTTAAAACACAATAATACAACGGTCCCGACAAATTACTATGTATTTTCATGCATTTTTTCTCTTAACACGAAACGAAAATTGCTTAACACGAAAAGATTTCCCAATTCTTTTAACACGAAAAAATAGTTCAGACCCCCTCAGTTTCGTGTCAAGCGATTTTCACTGCCCAAATAGTTTTATTAATCTCTACTAAAGAGACAGAAATGACCTAAAACCTGGAGATTTATGTATATGATTTTAATTTACGTCACACACAGTGCTGCAAACGAACACTTTTGGCAACGAACCCCGTAATTTTGAAGCATGCTCAAGTGATGAGGACGAAACTTGAGCTGCCACCTCACTCTCCACACCACACTAACGTGAGGAATATAGACTCAGATTTAATGCGCGACAGTCCCTCTACACGAAGGATCTTCAATGGCATCAAGACTCGAACTCGCGAGCCTACAATGTCGGCCACGAATTCGTGAATCTGGTCCCTAGGCTACTGCAGTCAAATATACGAACAGGAACAATCGTGGGAAATATTTGAATTGCTGGAGTTTAGAATTTTTAATTTTAAGCATTATTTCAGAAACAAAATTAAGTCAATGCACTTCTTCACTTAAATGTAAACATATCTTTAAAAAATATATTTTTTCCTACATAGATAAACATAAATGAAGTTAATTTTAATAATTTCGAAAAAGAACATTATGTAAACTAATTATTTGTTTTACTAATAAATTAAAGCAGAATTTGTAAAGCGTGCACTATATAGAATATATATATAGCAGGCAGGTACGGCGCTGCTTGAACTTATTGAAATAATAAGAAACTTGTTTGTTACTAGCAAGTGTAAAAACGGCAAGCTAAGTATTACGTATAATATTTAATTTATTTTAGTACAGTATTTTATAGCTGATATACAGTTTAGTATTATATATTTAGCAAACTTTTATTCTTTTTCATGGTTTCATTTTTTCTCGGGTTTTGTAATTGTCATCGCCAGCGTTTCAGGAATATTTATTTCAGCCATAAACATTTATTTCTGGAAGTAATAGCGTTTCCTTATTTTACTTGTTATTAACTTGTGGCACTAATTAATCTCTGCTATACAAAACTATCCAAAAGCTATTTTGCGATACATACAATACCATCACTGAAAAAATCATTATTTATTAGAAAACTAAACGTTTATGCATACATTTTACGGTTTGATTATCCATTGTTTTATTCATCTCATAATTTAGCTCTCAGAAGAGCATTATTTCAGAATCGCGTTAATTTAGTTCGAAATTTATCCAACAGATGACATTCGTGTTGGTGAAATAAAAAAGAAATGAATTCTAGACGCCGAAACATATCTTCCCCCTTTAATTGCAAAAAGGGAATTTCAGTGTCGAGTGACGTTCTTTTTCACTTAACAACTGATTAATTCGAAGGGCAACACGAATTCTCGTTTTCCGCTTTAAATTGGAAAACTGATTTATTGTTCTTTTCAAACGGAGAACACCTGCAGCTAAAGAATATTTTTTCTAATACATCAATCAGTACGATGTTGAATAACGCGAAAATGAAAGTAGATAACGAATAAAAAAAAAAATTGAGAATTAGAAGTATTTTTTTATTTTTGAAGTGAAACTTAATGAGAAATTTGCCCAGTTTTGCGTAACAGTGAAAAGGCGAACGGAAGTAGTCTCCCCCCCCCCCTCCATCCCCTCGAATCGTCACCATGATGACAGGATATCGAGTTAGGAGGAAAAGGGGGAGTGGGGACACCACGTGACTTGCGTCATATCCGTGTAAAAGTTGGATGATTGCTCACCTCCGATTGGTCAACTTGCACACCTTCCTTTTTGGGGTCCTTTTCCCCCAGACCCGGGAACATCTATCAACGGTTGTATGAGATGCAGTGATATTACGGTGTAGACAAAATAGCTCTCGCAGCAAAAGCGTGTTTTTTTTTAAATATTTTCTTATATTGTTTGCTACATGGCGATGTTTTCGGCGGCCAATTTGCTTTTTTGACTTTTATTTGCGTTGAATTATTATATTAATTCTAGTCAGAATGCCTAAATCAAATGCACAAAGAGGAAAAGTGTTTCGTGAAAGAAAAGAAAAAAAGTCGAAAAAATGACAAGAAAAAAAAAAAAAAAAAACAGAAAAATATTGCAAATTTATTAAGTGCTACTGCCGAATCTCCATCAGAGTACATGAGAGAATATAGAGCACGGGAAAAAAACTGCAAAATACTTTCTTAATGCTCCGTTTAAGGGATGGGAATGCTATTGAGACTCTTCTAATGACTGCACAGATTAATACGGACTTAGTGAACCACCCTGTGCCATTAACTACAGAGCCCTCAACAAGTCTAGTGCGTGTTGGAGCTGATGTATGTAAATTAATAATAAATTCTATCTTACCTTACAAAGACTATGATTCCCATAAAAATGCTCACAAAGAGTTTCAAAAGCGATTCATTGATAATCGTTCAATTGATACGGGCGTTCAATTTATGATAGATTATGGTTTAAAGATGATTTGAGAACGTCTGTTGCTGAGCACAAAAAATATTTTACAAATTATTTTACTGGGAATTAATTTAGAAGACACATTAAAGCATGCTACAATTGCCGACAAAATTTAAATAGGAAAAGTATACCAAATTTATCAAAATATAATACCCAGAAATTCCAGAATATCTTTCTACTTTGGATTTGGTATCAGAAAGACTCATTTCGCCGTGAATACCTTTCATGCAAATTAGGCGATTGAGACATGTGCTAGGTCAATTTGGAATATTAGGGTAAATAATCAATGTTCCAACGTCGCCAAAGAAGTTTCACTTCTATCGCGTGGCGTTCCACGCACCATTTCCCCCCCCGGAAAAGAACATGATTCGAATTCACAAATTGTGGTTTATATATATATATATATATATATATATCATCCCTGAGTTGGCAAATAAGATTTTGAAATATTTTATTTCTTCTAACATTAAGAATCCGTTTGATTCGGAAAAAAGACAACGTATATATTTATATATATAGTAATATAAAATACAGTGAAGAAGTACTAGAACCTACAGTGCTAAAGCAGGAAGAAATTGGAATTCACCAGACACAACAAATGTAGATACAAAAAAGTCTTTGGACTAAACTGGAGACCTATTATGATTTCTAAAGCTGTCGCTGAATTAGGCCATCGAATTAGGGTTAGCAATGCTTTATGGATCCTACCTTATTTAGTATAAAGCCATTTGTAAATAATTGCATAATTACCCGGTACTTTATCGACATAGACAATAATAAAGTTCTTTTGTAGGTCTGCAATTTGGTACTTAATATTATTGTAAGTTATATCATTATCAGTTTTATAGTTAATGTTCAATAGCTCATTTAATACTTTGCATTTAAATTCATTAAAAGCTACAATAGGAAGACTATATTTAATAGCTAATTTTGTAATGAAATTACTAATATCTTTAGAAATTTGATTTTTAATAGCATTATTATTATTAGAGAGATCATTAATCTAAAACTAGTACCTTTGGACATTATATCTCTCTAAGAGTATTATCTTTAACTATATTTAAATTACCAGTTACCACATGCTTGTGATGATCATTTACATATTCAGAATAATCTTTACAATTACAAACAATATTATTATTAATTTGCAAATCATTGATATCATTGTAATTAAAAATTGAGCTACCTACTTTTTTATTGTATTTAAAAGCCTTCTTAATGCAAACGTTATTTATAGGCAGGCAATGAACATACTTATTAAAAATATTTGAGAAATTAACGTTATTATAAGATTTATTCAAGAACAGTACGGTACAATACTCAATAGAACTATTTACTAAATCTATGTCTTTAATATTGAATTTATGAATGAGAAAATTAACAATATCCTTAATAATATGTAAGGCATGATATTCTTTAAAATCATACTTTTTGAGGATATCTCTAGCATACCTAATTTCTTTTTTATTTAGACCAAACATGAAATGCTTGATTTGTTTAATGTTAAAAGACTTTTCAAAATTGCTACAAAAATCTTTAATTTTAGAATCTATCTCCACATGAAGTCTATGAGTTCTCCTCTTCCTATTACCTCTTTTCATAAGTTTAAATTTATGTGTAAAGTCACTATTATAAAAATAATCCTTGTAATCAGAATGTTGAATGCTAAGTAAAACATTTTTTCCAAAGAGAATAGTATTCAAACCATATGGATATATAGTGTTATAAAAATTAATAAAGTGGTTTTCCCACCACAATCTTTTTTGAACATGTGGTACAATTCTGAAAATAGAAATATCGATATTATCAAAGCCATGCAAGTGAAAGTGCCTAAGTTCAATTTTATTAATATTGTTATTATGCTTGTAATTTTTGGTATTTGATCTATGTAGATTAATACAAATATTTATATTATTACTTGTTTGGCCAATATATTTAAAATTACATACTTTACAATTCAACATATAAATGCAATTGAAGGTTTTACATAAGAAAAATTTGGATGTATTATCATATTGCTCTTTATTTAACATTGGAAATGTTTTACATCTACTATTATTACATTTATTATAATGAAAAAAAGTTTTGTGTTGATATTGCCTAGTAACAGTATAATCATTGTAATTGTGGAAATCAATAAGATTATGAGAGTTTAATCTATTAGAAATATAACCAGGATTATGTTTATTCTGAGAGTTATTGGCATCATAATTATAATTATATAAATTGTTATGCATAATAAAATTCGTATTCCAGAAAGTTCTAGTCCTATAGGGGTTTGCCATTTCACCATTAGTATTAACTACTGAAAAACTTGAACCACCAATCTTGTGATTCATTGTAAGACCTTATACAAAATTCAATGTATCTCAAATCAAATACTCAAAACAAAATAACTGTTATCAAAGTTCACAAATGAAATGGAACAAAAAAATTCCAATACATAGAACTGATACAGTATATCAAAACTAAAGATTGCCTCAACCAAGAAAGGGCATCTAAATCAGGAAGTCTATTCAGTACAAGAACTAATATTCAAAGAATATCTAACACACAAACTATGGTAACTTTCTATCGATAATGCACATACCATGATAATGCATCACCGAGCAAAGATCTGCAAAAAAGCTTATCTAGTTGCCAGTCACACTAAAAAATATTTTTAACTACAATCATAATTATTAGAGAATAAGTAATATGTAAATCATAATTAGAGAATGACATAAAAAACAACAAAATTACTGGAACAACAAGTATTTGAGATACAAATAGTCCACAGAAATATGTGTAAATATACACAATGAATAAATACAAAAGACACTAAGCAAAAGAAAATTATCAAAAAAAATCAAACATGACATAAATTTATCAAAATAAATCTAAAATGAAAAAGAATGTAGTCAACATAAAAATAAAGACAATGTAATAAATATAAATATAATGTAAATAAAATATAAATATATATATATATATATATATTTATATATTTATATTTTATTTTCTACATTTCTAAAGCAATTCTTTTCTCAATTATACTTTATTTTTCTTTCTTTTTTTTAAATATACTTTTGTTTGTTTGTTTTTCATTATGTTAATGAATTTGAAAAGAATTTTCTATTACTTAATTTATATATTTGATTCTATTCAAAATTTCCGATTCTACTTAAGAGATATGCGCTTAACATTCAACATAAAAATTATGGCTTACTTATTGATTGAATTTGAAATAATTGCTTTCAAAATCACTTTTTTTTTTCCAATTTAACTTAAAAGAAGCCTAATTATTAAAAAAAATTAAATATTCCTATTACTTTTATATTAAAAAGTTGAAATATAAAAAAAAGAAGAAAAATACACATTTCTAACCATATTTTGATTAAACTTCATTTAAATATTATTTTAGGAATTTATCATACGTATTTCAAAGAACATTTTTAATATATAAAACACATTAAAATACATTAACGCATGTTTGAATACGCATATAAATGTACTTTAAAATTCCCTTTTAAATTTAACGAGACATTTGATTGTATAAAAGAATATCGTGTATATAATCCTTTCAAAGTTTATAATTCGTTTTTGTAGATTATATATTTTTATCCTTATTTTTGTATGTGTGTGTGTGTGTGTATTCACAATATATAATAACTCATAACATTTATAAAAAAACTCAAAGTTTGCGTTTAAAAAGTTATACGGGGTTGAAATTCATGCATTTGAGAAAATTTTTAAATGCCAGGAACAATTTTCTATGCTTCATCGATACGATGTACTTGCTACGGTCCTTCAGTGTCTTCAAATATCGAACTTCAGGAATTTAATATCTTTTTCTGTTTATAAAGTGGTATTTTTATTGCTTATTCCCTCAAAAAATGATTTTTTAAAAAATAATTCTCTCGAGAAAAATGGCTCTATAATAAATGATGTTTTAAAAAATATTTCCTTGGAATTTTGTATCGCATACTTTTTATAAACGACTGCTATTTTTTCCGTGAAATAATGGAGAAATTCAATCTCTATTTCTCTGTTTATATATACGTATATAACTCTGCATCTCTTTTCACTAACCACAAGTAATATAATCTTGTACACAGCTTGAGTTCTCATTGTTGTTTTCAACTGTTCAACTTTCTCTAAATATTAAGGTTAATAAAAAACAAGAAATGAAAGCTCGTTATTTTCTTAGCCCTTGTATTTCTCTTTAGTCTCTTTTTCTTTCTTTAAAGCTCATCTTTCTTTTTATCTGAAACAATTGAATATTTTTGAAAGACGATATTTTGCTGACCGTTATTTTCTTAAAAGACATCATTAAATTTCTTATTTTAGATCAATGGTCTGCAACCCTAAGGCTGTGGTGTGCCAAACTAGCCAACCAATATGATTCAGTGTGCCACGAAGTAGGAAATATTTGAAATGATTCGATTCCAACGGTAATGCATTCAAAGATAGGGAACTGAGGTCAAAAATTCTGAGAGAGATTTAAAGTTTTATTACGTATTAGTTATGCACCATTTAAAGATATTTATTTACATAAAAATAAACAATATAAAAAAATATAGCTATTCCTTCAATATACATACAAATTAATTTTGTATATGTATTATATTTCTCTTAAACATATTAATTAAAATAAGAAACAAACACCATAGAATATAAGTATTTCCCTTCAATATCGATAAATAAAAAAAATAAATATTTTGATGAGAAAACCTTGTTTCTCTTCACCTCTTCACTTCATATCGCAATATTAGAGGTGAAATTAGTGACTTTCTATTTGACACAAGATTCTGAATGTTCAACTGTTCAACAACTTCTTTGTGATCTCAAAATATATTTCATAGGAGAAAATATTTTGATCACATACATCCTATTAGAACCAAAATAGGAAAGCAGATACATGCAATTTTCTTCACCCTATTAAATCACTTCGGCAATGACGAACAAAAATTTCAAACAGTTATTTGTAATTAGAATAGTTATCTGTAGTTAAAATTTTAAAATAGTTAGTAAATGTATAGTTATATTCTATATCTTTTCATAATGCCGTAAATTTGCTTTCAATAACTCTGAAGATTTTTTTTTCACAAAGCATCGATGAATGGTATTTCATTTTACAAGTATTATACAATCGTTTGGATTTGAATTGAATATTTAACGCTAAGAACAATTCCCAATGAAACTGAGGAATTTTTATTCTTGCACATACATTACACAATCTACACAGAAGCAGATTCATCAGAATCATTTTGAGCAGGGCTTCAAATCGTAGTTTTTTTCGTTCCTGTTCAACTATAAAAATATATATATCGGTTCAGTTCTGGTTTTAGTTCCGACAAAAATTACGATTTTAGGTTCAGTTCCGAATGAATAATTTTATTTTATGTATATTCTTATCCTTAATAATTTATAATATATTTAATCATCTACAGTAGCGCAACCAGGACCTCCCCCCCCGCGCCCCCCCCCAGGGTCGAAAGTCCACCTTTCTTGTATCATGTTCCTTTCGATTTTGTCGATTTTCGGGAACAAAACACAGTAAAAAACATTTTTGGATAAATAATATAGCAATAATTAATAAAATTAATCATTAATAACAAATACTTAATTAAATTTTACGTACTATGTACTTAGAATTATAATCAATCGGAAAAAAAATCAAAGGCTTTGGGCAAAGGGGAGGGGGGTGGGTGGGTCTGGACACCTAGGACCCCCTTCCCCCGTGTGCGCTACTGATCATCTATAATATCTTTAATCATCTATAATATATTTAATCATCTATAACCGCGAGATACTCAACCTGTGGCCCACCGAGCCTTTTTGGCTCGGTCAGTGCCCATTGCTCTGAAAAATTCACTTATTCAAGAACAATAAAAAAAATTTGGTGCTAAAAAATCAAATATATCAATTTTTTGTTGTTGTTGTCGATGTCGTACGAGTGGGAATTTATATATATTTTTCTTCTATTTGTAACGGTTAAGGTTCAACAGACACTAGTGGAGTAGTGACAGTTTCATGTGGATGGAACTAATTTTAAGCTATCTTTCATATCTTGCAAGAGAAAGCTATTCGAAAAAAATATATCGTTTCAAGATGATTGGGAGGTTGACTATTTTGTAGTGAAAAACAGATATGGATCAGTAACTGCTTAATTTGTCACGAAAGTGCAGTATTTAAAAAATACCAATAAACAGGAATCATTCAATGACACTTTTAATCGAAAATCTCTGTCAAGATGTAATAAACAGGCTTTCTTGAATAATCTTTGCAACAGCAACAAAGTGTTTTATCAGTGATAATGTGTCACAGTGGTAACAAAAAAATTTTATGAAGTTTGTTATATTATTGGTAATCATATGAAATCGTTTATTGATGCAGAAATTGTGAAGGAGTGTTTCTTAAGTGCTTCTAATTCTGTGTTAGTGACAAAAATAAAAAATCGTAATTAAAAAATGTAAAACAGAGTTTAAAATGTTTTGAACAATTTTCCAAATTTTCCCCCCCCCCCCTCCTTTATCCTCATGATGCGACACTCGAGATAGTGCTAACATATGTTTGCGGCCAGCGTGAAATAGCTGACCTATGTATGCGGCCCAGCAGAAAAAAAGTGCTGAGTACCCCTGATCGATAATATCTTTAATCATATCGGTTTTCGGTTCAGTTCCGGTTCGAAGCCCTGGTTTTGAGCCAAAGAATTGAAAGTAGGAAATAGTCATATGCGTGAGGTGTAGAGAGGAGAAACAGCGATTTAATTTGATCTCAAACTTCGTAGAGTGCCACTGGGAATTGTTCCACGTGGCACTTGTGGCACGCGTGCCATATGTTGCCGACCCCTGTTTTAAACCAATATTTTCGTAGAAATTCTCTAACGGCCAGGGGACCCTGTAGTACTAATTTACATAGGAGTTTTGTAAGATAATGACGGCTACTGTTGCCGAAAGAGATCACGCGCGCGCGCGGCCACTAGCTCGGGGTCAGCGTTGTCGAGTTCGAGGGTTTGTGTCCTGGGTTCGCAGAAGACCTGCAGTTGATGCACGAGGAACATGTCGAGTCTCAATGTCCTCAGTATGGCGTGGTGTGGAAGTTTGTAGAGTGGTGTTCCAGTTCATGTGTTGTCCTCGTCACTTGACCGAAGTTCGTTGTCAATAGAACTCGAGTTAAAATGCGACTAATAAAAATAAAATCAAACCTATGAAATAATGACTGCCAAATAAATGAAAGCATCATTTGCAGAGCTTACACAACTCGACTGAACTGTTAAGTCGTAGAAGAACAAATTGTATACGCCTAGAGCAGCGATACTCAACCTGCGGCCTACCGGGCCTTTTTAAGTGGCCCGGTCAAGGCCCTTTGCTCTGAGAAATTCATTTACTTATGAAAATTTGGTGGGAAATTATTTGTTAAAAAATCAAATACGTAATATCAATTTTGGTTTTTGCTGTCGATGTCGTACGGGTGCGAATTGAAATGTATATATATATATATCTTATATATATATATTTGATTAGTGATAATAAACAACAGTGGAGTAGCGACCATTTTATGAGTGGAACTAATTTTTAACTATCTTTCATATTTTGCAGGCAAAATAATTCGAAGAAAATAGATTGTTTCAAGAGGATTGGGAAGTTAACTATTTTGTAGTGAAAAACAAGCATGGTTCAGTAATTGCTTGATTTGTCACGCAAGTGTTGTATTTAAAAAATACCAACAAACACGAATCATTCAATGATGCTTTTCTTCGAGGATCTCTTTCAAGAGGTGATAAATAGGCTTTCTTGAATAATCTTTACAAAAGCAAAAAAGCGTTTAGTCAGTGGTAATGTCACAGCGGTAACAAAGGCACCCTATGAAATTTGTTACATTATTGGTAATCATATGAACCCTTTTACTGATGCAGAAATTGAGAAAGAGTGATTCTTAAATGTTTCCAATTTAGAAAAATTTAGTGACAAAAATAAAAAATATTAATTAAAAAAAGCAAAATAGGAGTTTTAATATTTCGATCAATTTCCACATTTTAAATTTTCTATGTTATCTTGGTCTTAAAGCGTTTCCCCCCCCCCTTCCATTAATTCTCATGTTGCGGCCCGAGTGAAATAGCTGTCATATGTATGCGGCCCGCGAGAAATTGCTAACATATGTATGCGGCCCGGCAGAAAAAAGGTTGAGTACCCCTGGCTTAGAGTGTACGCCTAGAGGTACCTAACAAGTGATTGAAGTAACATGGATTTGAATGAGTCAAAACAATCACAATTTATATTAAGTAAAATAAATGAATGATTCTAAATTAACTTTAACAAATGTTATTAACTAAATAAAAATAGAAATAGGTTAAATACTTAGGCAATTCAAAGACAGGAATATGTTATTACAAAAAAGAAAAGAAAACACTAAGGGGAAAAAATGGGGAATCAGTGATCTGGTGTTGCAAGGAATAAAAAAATAAGACTTTGTTATGATTAGTCGAAAAGGGAACTCAGATAATCGGATGAGGGGGCGAGGCGGTGATAAGCGTTGGTTCATAGAAAAGGAAAAATAAAGAAAGCCGCTCAAGCGTGCATGCCCCCACTTCTGGAAACGGGAGCGGAAAAAGATTAGTAGGTGTTAACCGACAGATGGTAATGTTTTTGTGGATATAGAAAATCTCCCGTTAAGAATATGGAAACCCGAAGAATGCGTATGTGTGTCAATTACAGACACCAAGGCTGAAAATAAATAGAGGCATCAGTGTGAAACGTGTTCAAGGTTTTCGCAGAGATCTGGGTATTAAATCTTGTAATATCTCTGTTATCGAACATAGCCAGGGGCGCCCACAAGGGGAGGGGGGTTCCTCCCAAAGCCCTTGATTTTTTTTCGATTAATTCTAAACCTACATATATATAACTTAAAATTTAAGTCAGTATTTGTTGTTGTTAATTAATTTTTTATTAATACTAATTTATTATTCAATAATTAATTTTTTACTGTTTTTTGTTCCCGAAAATCGGCAAAATTAAAAGAATATGTTGGGTGGCGTATTGGAGCATGATACGAGAATGGTGGACTTCCGAATCTGCCTCCCCCCTTGAAAAATTTTTGTGTGTGCCAGTGATCATAGTATTAGTTGTTTGAGAGAGGAAGAAATTATATTTCAGGCGAGAAACTGAGTAGAAGGATAGGATTATTTACAGTACAAATAAGTACATAATTTTTTTATTGTTAATTATAAATTGAACAAAATGGAATGTTAGTGGATCAACACTACTGTAAACAAACACTCGTAGTAAATGAAGATTTTATCATTATTCTTTCCACACTCTAGCTAATTTATATTAATAAAAAATGGTATTTTTAATACTTAGACGTGAAATACTTTAGTTAAATATGCTAAATGGGAATAGATAAAACACAAGATTTAGTAAAAGACCAAATACATTCCTTGCACTAGACTATGTTTTGACAATTCCCACTTTAAAATCGAACAGTATAATTTTGAAGTTGTTGACAGTTTCACTTATATATATATATATATATATATATATATATATATATTTAGGTTATTAACTAATATGAAAATATATGAAATCAAATTTAACCAAAAGAAAAACATAGGTTCTATCGTATAAAAGTCTTTTAAGATCAGTATTGTGAAATTACTCCCTTCGGGTGCCCTTCTCCTTGATTATCTGCGTGAGCTAGAGATGTAGGATTAACGAAAGAACTAGAAGTTTCTATGTTCTTAATATGGATTTATTAAGAACTTAAACGTCTAACAGATTAGATAATAATAATATATGTGAGAGAATCTACGGTGACAAAACACAATATAGATAACACCAAAATAACTGACCCGGACCACTATCAATAACTAACACGCCTAAACTCAATTCCAATAATATCTCAGATCCTAATATTAAACAGTCAATCCTACCTTAACTTCGATCACCGATCCAAACTTAATGGAAGTTACGTATTTACTCGAGTGCAATGGTATGCACCTTGACCTAATGGCTCTATCTTCGGGATAACTTCTGTTGACTGTCACTTCACAATTGAATCACGCACTCTCTTTACATTCCCCAAATCGCCACCTCGCTTACTCTAACTTCTGATATTTAAAAGCTTTCTAATTTGCCTCTTTTATTCACGTTTCACTTCTTGGGTTTTGGTTGGAAAAGAGTTGCCATTAATTCTGGCCCCCAAAAGAACCCAAAGGACATGTTAATGAAAAGACGCGTGAGACCGTCACAGTATGAACTTGTGCATGTGAAACTTCGTCCATGTCTTGAACAGATGAGAACATGATAAGTATCTACGAAAGGAAGATTTTAAGAATATATTTTTGGAGGAATTCAAGAAAATGGCACATGGCGAAGAAGATCAAATTTAGAGCTCTATCAATCATATAAAGAATCTGACATTGTTAACTTCATCAAAGTACAACGAATTAAATGGGCAGACCACGTTGTCAGAATGGAATGGAAGACCGCACCACTAAAAAAGTCTTAAATGCCCAACTAACTGGCACACGGAGAAAAGGCAGGCCAAATCGAAGATGGATTAATGACCTAGAAAAAGGCCTTCTAGTTTTGAGAACTAATAATTTGAGAAACAAGCAGGAAGAAGGTTGGCCCGAAAAAGGCTTCTTGAGAAGGCCAAGGTCCACCCTAGGCTGTCAAGCCACTGAGGAAGGAAGGAATGCATTCATTTTTTTCAAAAGAGAAAAATTGTTTAGTAAACTGTCGCAATGATACTGACTTCAATTTTATTGTCAAAAATATTCTTATGAAATTTATAATCTTCGTTAAAACCAAGTTTGAACTTTTTACAAAACTGCACACTTTCTTCCATTTTCACTTCAATCCTAATTCAGATCACTTAATAATGTTACGCATTTAACATAACTCATTATCTTATAGAACTAAAACGTTTTAAAAATTTGAGAAAAAAAAAAAAAAATCTGAACAATTTGAAAAATTTGTTCATTTAACTAAACCACTCTGTAAGCATCATTATTTTTTATTTTATTTCTTTCATATTATTAAAAAATGGAATATCAGTGAAAAAACAGAAGGAGCGCGGGAGCGCTTTTTTCGTCGCATTATAAAGCAGCTCGAGGGTATTGGCACAGAATGCCCAAAAGAACCGAGCTCACCCGAAGAGGGTTTAGAGCAGGGGTGGCCAACCCACAGCCCGTGGGCCACATGCGACCCGCTTTGAATAGTTTCGAGGCCCGCGAGATTCATTACAACTTTACAAAATACTATTATTTTGTGCAATATTTTTGTTTTCTTGTGAAGTGTTTTGTAACAAATAAATCCCATAACTATTTCTATTTTATTAAGTTGTGCTTCTGTTTTTCAGTTGCATTGAGATCGATTTGCAGAAACTAAGAGAAAGAGCTGAGAAACAAATATCTCACTAATTAAATAAATTAAACATTATTTAATCATTACATTATTATTATTAAAAAAATAATAAATGAAAATATTATACATGCTTGTATACATAAAAAATAATGAAAACAATAATAATAATTCCTTCTGTTTTAAATTTTCATTCCAAAAAAAGGTTTGTAATAGATCTAAATGTAATATAAAGTTATAGTTTTAAATGGAGCCCGCCGGATTATAATTTTTTTCTGAAGTCTGGGCACCCCTACTTTAGAGCTACAAACTGATCCCTACCATGGCTTTGAAATGAACAGAGATGTTGTTTTACTTTGTGGCTTTATCAAAAATGTTTTTTAACTAACTCCACACTCACATTTTGGAAAAATGCAGTGGCGTAACGTACACTCCCGCATCACGTGGGTGCTGGGTTCTAGGGGGCCCAAAACCTGACTGACGTCAAGTACGTACCCTTTAAAAGATTCGGCTTGGGGCCCAAAACCTGGCTTTGCAGGGGGGAGGGGCTAATATTCTCCGTTATACCACTGGAGAAATGTAATACATTTTTTGAAACATTCTCCCCCCCCCCCATTCTGGTATTTGAAATAAGTTTTATATTTTTGTCTATTAATCTGTGAACAGAAGAAATTCATAACATGAGGATTCATAACAAAAATGAAGACGTGAATCGTATGTGCTCATGTTTACCATAAATTTAATTTCAGTAACCGAAAATTTTTGTTTCTGATTTATAGGTTCGATACTAACCCAAAGACATTTGAATTATTGACCTAGTCGAATTGAGAAAGGGGAATCGTATCCGATTTCTACAAATATTTTCACGAATCAATCAGTTTCTTTTTAAATTTTTAGTATGATTTTAAAAAGCATCATAATATAATAGCTCTGAAATTTATCTCTACGTAACAGCAATCCCACTATAGTTTCAAACGTATTAATGAAGAGCCATTGTGTCAGAAGTCAAAGACACTCTATTTGTATCGGTTAAAAAAATGATATAGTTCAGGGGTTCTTTAAACTTCTCGGGGTGGCGACCCTATTTTTTGTACAAAATTTTTGAGCCGCCCCATAGCATTGCGCAAAGCTCAGTAAATACTCATAAAATTTACTAACTAAATTGTTTTTTTGTTTAATCCATGAAATAATCGCATTTCGTATTGACAATTGTTTTCATTGCTTTAACAATACCTACAAAAAAACAATTTCACTGATTTATATTTATGCTTTTCCATCTAATAGTATTAAGAGTAGTTTAATTTTTCACATAATGAAATTTTGCATCTGAGAAAATCTAAATGAGGAAAAAATCATTCTCAATTATTATGAGAAAAGCAGAATAAAATCATGAATATAATAATAACAATAATAATAATAAATCAGAATATATATTATAAATAAAATTAATCATTGCTAAAAATTGAAGAACTGTATGCTTTTTAAAAAGTTTTATGGTCTGCTTTACTCCTTATTCCATTTTTAAGGCCTTAATATAATAATGTACGTTATTTACTGAAAATATACATCTATGATATTTATGTACCTACTTACTTCCTCTACTAATCAGAGTTCATGTAAGAAGCACCTTAAATCTGTAACAGCTCAAAAACCTCACGTTGGCGCCGAGTGGAAGTTTAAAGAAAAGGTGCCAGCCTATGTGTCGCCCTCGTCACACATAGACTGGTCCCAACAATAGTCCTTTAAATGCTTTACAGAGCAATAAATCCCCCACCCCAAAATCCCCCCTTTCTTAAAAGTTTCTTTTGTCCATTCTTCCTTGTAGTTTAGATTTAAATGTGTTAAAACATACTAAGAAAGAAAGAGAGTGAGTGAATATTAACGCTGTACTGTTCAGCTACACGAGGGCTTTTGGCGACGGACCCCTCTCCTAACTACCACACCACACCAACAGGAGGATGTTGGAGCTCTCGACAGGTAAAACTTGCATTGTTACGTGCGGGTCTTTAGTGGTACTGGGCTCGAACTCATGACAAGTCTACCATGATCCGATACCTTGACTACCACGGCCCCCAAAAGCAAGAGGGCAAATATATATATATTATCAATATTATTTATAACAAATCATTTTTACAATACTTGTTTTTTTTTCATAGGAAATTCACATCTTCGAAAAATGTGTGTAGAATTTTCACGCTCTGCGACTTTATTTAAAGCAAAGAAAGGAAAATTATTTATTTAATAAAAAGTATTTCCGAGAGAAAATGATTTATGTGAATTACTCTATACTTACCTTTATCCTACAGCTATCCATCTCTCTCTAAAAGTTTATCTTTCTAAATTTCCGAAATTCTAAAAAAAAACAAACATAGCACGATTTTCCTTTGTTCTAAAAAACGAGTCATTTGAAATTATGCCATTTATAAAAAAAACTTAAGTCATTTTATAAAACCAGCAGAACAACTATTAACTCTTAAGATATATTGTGAGTAACATTTCTCAATTGTAAAGAAAGATTAAAATAATAATAATAATAATAAATAGATATAAATTATCTAAGTTATTTTTTAAATAACTGAAAAATCGAAAAAATAGTAAAATAAAAGAACTTCAAAGAAATATTTTCCAAATAAGCGATTGATTGATTTATTATTTTTTAATAAAAGCATCTGTTAAATGATTATTTCAATCCCATAACTAATTTTCCATTGAAAAAATAAAGAAAAGTTAAATAAATAAAATCCCGAAAATTGATTTCGTGAATTATTATTAAATTTCTTCTTTTTCAGACTGAAGAGGGAACGGTCTAAAATCAAATCTATCAGAATAAAGTAAAGTAAATAAAAGAAGTGAGGGGGGGGGGACGAGAAGAGAAAACTCCATTCGTTTTTCCAAGTACAATAAGCAAGCGAATACGTTGCGGCAGTTCAAAAACATCTGTGAACTTATACCGACTCCTAATATACATTCAAGTCTGGATAGACTTTTTAGAAAATTCCCCATGAATTCCCTATTCGAAGAAGTAATTTTCGGGGTCAATGCAGTTGAATGAAAAAAATCCAACCCTTGAAGGCGGTAATTTTCCGATTCCCCCTTCCAGTTCGTTAGACCAGCTTTCATCAACAAAGCGGTGCACGTGGCTTATTTCATTTCACTCTTCGCTAAGCACTGATGGGTTTATAGCATGCAACGGATCTTTTGTGAATAGTTTATGGTTAAAAGTGAATGTCTTATGGCAACATTTATTTGATTTGGCTTTCATTTGATGTTTTCGGTGTTAAAAGATGAATTGGAAAAAAATGTTTTTCAAAATGCGAGATATATGTAAGTGAGGATGAGTGAAAAACATTTTTCAGAACCATGAACGCAGCGTTACAAACTGCAGTCTTACCCTAAGTAGTTTTTTTACGCTTGCGTACAAACCTCAGTATTATTGTACCTAAAAAATGAAAAATTTCAAAAAAAAAAAGATTATATATCTGATTGCATTCGTGCGTATATTTCTTTAAAATACAAAAACTTCTTCAGCGCCTAAATTTTCTTTTAAAAAAAATTAATTAATAAAGTACCGTAAAATCTGGTGTATAACGCGCATCTTTAACTCAAGAAATAAGATTGAAATTTACGGGTGTGCGTTATACGGCGGGTATAAAAATGAGAGCTTTAAAAATAAAAAAAAAGTTGAACATAGAAAGAAAATTAGACTTATACTAAGGTGACCATTTTTTTTACAATGAAAAGGAGGACAAAAATTTAAGAAAAAATTACAACTTAAATATATCAAACATTTTATTAATTCAAGTAAAAATACGCTAATTACGCTTACATTCTTTTTAATTATTATCTTAAACGAGTATTTTTCCATTGAATAATTTTTTTTTTGTCAGCATATCTTTTTTTAATATATCGGAAAGTTCGGGCAAAAAAATTCCCTTCATACTGAATTTTACGTTAAGCACTGTAGCTAAAATATTAACATTCAATTTTGATTTCTCACTAGTCACTTTTTCACAAAAATCATTACCAACTAAAAAAAACCTCTTTCAACTACTGCATTAGTTCCAGGGCAGCACAACGTAAATTCAACAAGAATAATTACATTTTCATATGGAATGTGTTCATTTTTGAAATGGTTTAAGTAATTTCACCCATCTTTTACCAATTTCTCAGCATGTTGATTTTCCAATTGTTCTAATTTATTAGAATTTAAATATACATTCAGTCTTCTTTCTACTTCAAACAGACAATTGTCATCGATTTTAATATCAGACATTTCTTTCGATAAAAACTCAACGTAATTTTTTATATCTGTCCAATTTACTTGCGACAAAGTCAAAAAATACCATTGAAAACTGTTATTTCCTGTGACACTTATTTCAGACCATTCTTAGACATTTTGGAAACATGTTTGGTTCATCTCTGAATACAGAGATTAACAGATCAGTTTTAAAATATTGAAAAGGACACTTTTCGAGGAAGGACAAAACCTATAAAAGGAGGACGGTTGGTCACCTTACTTATACATATATCGAAATACTGTTTATTTAAAAGAAATGACACATTCCTTATGAACTTAACGGGTTGTAGCTCTAGAAGTATACTATTTTTTTTCTAAAACTTGGAATAGTACCTCGAACAAATGATTTTAAAATATAAAATATCAAGTACGTACATTTTAGGTTTCTTCGTAAAAAAGGGAGTGCGCGATATACTCCGAATATACCTACCTAAAAATTAAAAACTACAGCTTGAAAGTAAGGGTGCGCGTTACACGCCGGATTTTACGGTAAATGTCATTTAATAAAATTAAATTTTAACAAAGAAATTAATTATTATTATTATTAATAATAGTTGCTTTATTAAATAATAGTTTTACTCCATAATTCAGTTCGTAAGTATTTTCCGTAACAATGCAAAAGAATGAAGAAACATTTTCTTATTCAACGTGTAATTTTTTACCATTCTCTGCCGAATGAGTGAATATTAACGTCGCACTATTCAGCTCCACGACGGTTTTTGGTGTCGGACCTCGTAATTTTGAACCATGAGCAAATGACCAGGACAACACCTGAACTGGCACCCCCTCTCCAAACTACCACACCACACCAATGGTAGGGCGTTTGAGCTCTCTTCAGATTTAACCTGCATCACTTCCCAACTCGGCGGGTAATATTCTCTGCCAGAAATATTTATTATCTTAAAGAATGATTTGTTTTTCCCTTGGCTGACACAGAAATATTTATGGGGGGGGGGGGCGAAAGTTCACCATTCTCGTATCATGCCTCAAACGCCACCCAACATATTTTGTCGATTCTCGAGAACGAAAACAGTAAAAAACAAATCATTGAATAAATAATTAGCTAATTAATGAAATAAATTATTAATAACAAATACTTGATTAAATTTTACGTTTTATGTGCATAGTATTACAATCAATTGGGGAAAAAAATCAAGGGTTATGGGGGCAGACTCGTAGAATATTTATCTATTATACCCCTTAATCTCCCGAGATGCCCCTTGAAGGGGGGCGATTTTCGTGAAACCTATTTCGTAGCGTTTTTCTTTTCTATGAAAGGAATCTGATTACCAAATTTCAAGACCGCACGTCTAATAGTTTAAAAGTGGAAATAATTACCTACAACGCCCCTTAATTCTTCGCATCGCCACTTGGGGGTCAATTTTCACTAAAACCGTTTTTCATCGGAACTCTACTCCAGGAAAGGAATCCGCTTACCAAATTTCAAGACTAAGTCAAATAATTTTAAAACGGAAATGATTATCTATAACGCCCCTTAAGTCTTGCACCACCACTTGTAGGTTTATTTTGTAAAATCTAATTTGTAGCGGACCTCTACTCCAGGAAATGAATCTGCGTGTCAAATTTAGAGACTATATGTCTAATAGTTTAAAAATGGAAATAATTATCTATAACGCCATTTAAGTCCCCGCAACGCGACTTGCGATTCGATTTTCATAAAACTCATTTTCTAGGGGATCTCTACTCTATGTAAGGAATCCACTTACCAAATTTCAATACTGTACGTCTAATAGTTTAAAAATGGAAATAATTATGTAAAACGCCCCTTAAACCCCCGTAACGCCCCTTGGGGTTCGATCTTTGCGAAATCCGCTCTTAGCGGATGTCTACTCCATGAAAGAAAAATCTGCTTACTGAATTTCAAGTCTGTAGGTTTAATTGTTCCAGAGATATTGTGATTAGTCTCAGTGAATGAGTCGCTTTTCTCCTTTACATATATAGATAAGTTCTTTTCCAATTTAGCCACTTTTTACATGGATTGTAAACAAATTTGTATGCCACCAGTCCTTTACTTCTTACTAAACTGTTAATTTGAATTGTTTTAGTTTTTTTTTTAATAGGAAAAAGTATAAGTTTCTCTCTCTCTCTCTCTCACTAAAATGGATTTCAAATAGAATTGTGTTTTTAGCGACTGTGTTACTAGAAACCTGATTGGTCGAATTCAGGCACAGCAAGGGAAGATGGCTGCGGTTAGGCAGGTAGAGCAAGCAGTATTTATAATACAACAGGTTCCTATATTTTTCCAATCACGCTTCAGTAGCGAAACCAGGTGGTGCAATTGTTCCAACCAATCGGATTTATTGGGGCGTGTATGCCTCTAGTTTTGGAAGAAGAGACTTTCTGAAATGAGATTTCTTTATCCCCCCCCCCCTTTTTTTTTGGTATATAAGTTTATGTATATGTAATCGGACCTCTATTTAACGAAGCCGCTAAATCCCGTAAAAAAAAAAAAATCGTATGGAAAATTTGTTAAATAGAGATTCAAAACTTTTTTACTATACTTTAAAAACTTTAAAAAAACCACATAAAACAAATTTTAAGTTCAAAAACGCTATACATTATTTAAAAGTTTATTTATTAAAAGTTTAATTTAAAGTTTATTTATATGTCTTACCCATCAAAAAGAAATTGTCAAGGAAAACAAGAGAAAAAAACATTGTCCTGGTCTACACTGTACTTTCAACTTTAAAAAATAATTTTACACTAAAACTAATGAGTTTTTTAACGACATTTTCTAATTTTAAACTTACGAGTAATTTTAAACGTGCATTATTTTATAACCAGAAATTTTAATCATACACTACCACACGCATCCTTAAATTTAATTACTGATAAAATCTATTAGTTTTATATTTGAGTTCTTTGTTTGAAAAATTAAGGCCATATTTCATTGCTCTAGGTGAGTTAGACACCTGGTTATGCGAGTTCAAGGTCATTGATCACCCTAAAATGTGCTAAAAGAGAGAATAATTTGAAAAATGTCCTGAAATATTTAAAAAGTAGGGAGAAAAAATTCGAATTACAAGAGAAAGAGTTCGTTAAATAGAAAATGCACTTAGCTATTGGAGGTTATTTTACAAAGAAAATAGTAAAATGTTCTTGGTTCCAGGAAGAAGTTCGCAAAATAGAGGTTCGTTATATGGAGTTTCGACTGTATATTGTATTGAAAAGGGATAAAAGTAAATCGACAATGAAGTGTTAAAACTAATGAAAAAAAAAGAGGTGTTAGTAAAACTGATTTATAAAAGAAAATTCAAGATATAGAAACAAACTGTAAATGAATTAACATCAAAAAGTTCCTTGTCATTGAATCATTATCTCTATTTGTATTCTAAATGTATTTTTTATGCTAATCATAAATAAATTGTACCCTTTAGAACTATAACTGTTTTAGTCGAAAGCCTGGTGATTGAGTCCTGATTCCACTAAAGATCCGTCCTGTAACGTGGTTGAAGTGGATTAAATCTGTTGGGACACAGTGCTCACGTTAGCGTGGTGTGGAAGTTGGGAGAGTGGAGTACCAGATGGGGTGTCATTCTTGTCACTTGACCGTAGTTTAAAATTACGAGGTTTGTCGACATTATTTCTCATCTTGCTTCTAAATGTGAGTTGATAAATAACCAAGCAAAGCTACATTTAGAAAATTGCTATTATGTATGTTTTTTTAATTAGAAATTGGATCGCGTAGTAAAAATATTTGCTTACTTATTTCTTAACTTATCTCTTATGAATTTTGCCCCCTTTTTTTTTTTCATATTTCATACGATTTAACCGTTAATTTCACTGATGTTTGGGTACGAATTAGACGCCTAGAGATGACAAATATATCTATAATTTCAATAGTGTTCTGTAAGAGCAAAATTTCGGTAACCGTTTCCGATTTTTTTTATTAGTTCCTACCCTCATAGTTAATTTCCTCCAAGAACTAATGGCAGTACTCTTTCTCTATAATTAACTTCACAAAACGAATTTCGCAATCATTCATATATATAATTTTATTACTCCGGTATTTAAATTTTATTTCCTTCTGACAATTATATTTATCTTAACATCTAATAAGAAATCAATGTTTAAAAAGTGTACTGAGCTACTTTTCCTTAGTGGGTAGTGTATAAGTACTTAATAATAGGCTTAATAATGCGTTGAAATATATTTCACAGTTTTGTAGCTTTTTAAATTCATTATAATACTTTAAAAGGAATTTGTACTTTACTGTGTATGTTATTGAACCATAAAAAGTATATTGCTCAAATATTTAATTGTGAAAGTATTTTAACTAAAATTATTATGAACCAATTCATTTATAGTTTTCTTAAGTTATTCTGGGAAAAAACCCATTTTGATTCCATTTCTTTGCTTTTCCTTGAATTTAATATATATATATTTACTCAGAAGTGTGTTATTGGGTAGAAAATTTTAATACTCTCTTATACAAAACTGGATCTCGAATTTTCCTTGGTTGTGGTGCAACGATCTCTTTTCCCTCTAACAGACGACTTCGTGTGGGATCCTTCACAATCCGACAATAGAGATTGGTCAACTCGCTATGAGAAAGACTGGACTGTATTCGTGTCACTTAAATCTTGAGGATTAGGTCAACTCATGCCTTTTAAGGAGTGGTCAAACTTTTACGATTGTTAGGTATTTTAGGGGAACCCCATTCCCCACTTACACGCTTAGAAAAATATATCTTAAAATCATACTTAAAGTAGATCAACATGTTAAAGTACTTTATGTAAAGACAATTAAAAAATATTGTATCTGCTATTAAAAATTGTAATATAATTTGCCCATTAAAAAGTTAACTTGTGATTCAAGTTTCACCAACCCATGCCATATTTTTACTAACTGGGACATATGATTGCATTTTTTACATAAGCTATCGATGTCTAGGTCTTGAAATGATCTGCAATCACATTTCATATTCTGAGTTTTATTTGTTTTATATTTTGTTCTTGTAACCGTTCAAGTTGAGATATATTTTTCACTTAATTATATTATTCTGGATGGTAATAAAATGTTTATAACCGTGAGAAATCCTACGTAGTTTACGTGAATTTACAGCCTCAAATTTCGAAACTTTTCTTGCTTTAATATAAGGCCCAGTGGTCGAGAGGTAGCGTATCGGGCTTCCGCACCACAGGTCTGGGTTCTATTCCCGCGCTGCGCAAGATCGACAGCCTTTCATCCCTACTACAGCGGGTCGATAAATGAGTACCAAGCTTGCTTGGGGACTTAAACACTGGGGGTCTCGCTTCAGACTGACCACCTGATCGGGACGTCTGCTCATGCACCTCAACGCCCAATGGTCACGTATACTGGGCACAGTAGGCCATGGCCCTCATGGGCTGTTGCGCCACTGTGATTTTGGTTTTATATATGAATATAAATATATATAATGAATATATATGAATATATATGACATATTTTATCATAAAAATTTTGAATACTTCAGCTTGGCTGTTACTGAAATGAAAACATATATTACTTAACTGATGCAATCTCAATTTGATATGATTTCTTATTAACTTCGCATTCTAAAGCAACGAAAGGGGTACTGGCGACGGACCTTACAAATTTCAACCTCAGTCAAGTGACGAGGACAACAGCTGAGCTATCACACCAAAATTCCACATCACGTTAACGTGAGGACTTTGAGTCATGATAGATTTAACATCAGCCATGGCAGATTTACGTCAATCCCTCTACTCGTCGGACCTTCAGTGGTGCCACAAGACAGGACTCAAATTCCCAACTCGACAATTCCGGCCACGAATTAGCGACAATGACCAATTGGATACCCTGGCCGCAACGCAATGTCAAGCATCGAATGGTTTTTTTTCTTCCACTTTTTAAGGACAACATTTGTGATAAAACATGACTCAAAATAAATTATACATGAATGACAACTTTTTGTCTGTTTATTTTTGACTATTTCCCATAAGTCAAAAATCCAATTTTTTTTTTTTTTTTTTTGCATTTTTAATGACATCATTTGATAATACGACTCGAAATAAATTATACATGAGTGACAACTTCTTGTCTGTTTATTTCTGCTACTTCCCATAAGTCAAAAATCGAATTTTTTTTTTTTTTTTTTTGCATTTTTAATGACATTATTTGATAATACATGACTCGAAATAAATTATACATGAATGACAACTTCTTGTCTGTTTATTTTTGACTACTTCCCATAAGTCGATTAGAATTTATATGATACTATATAGATTTTATACACAATTCAGCCTCACGATAGTAAGTGTTTCTAAGAAAACTTTTCTGCCGAAACCGCGACTATTTCTTAATTATTATAGAAAACCTTTTAATGCCAACAGTAAAAAATGCAGTTCTTTTCATCAAGCCTAATATTATCTTATGTATTTTTTCAGTAGTAGTGACGGTTTTTTTTTCTTTCACTTTCATTCCTCCCTATGCGTCGTTATTTTATAGAAAACCTTTCAACGTGTACATATTTGTATATTCCCCTAAACCGTTATTTCCTTTTATTTCCCTACAAGTATGATTATTTTATGTTTTCAAAGGAGAAGTTGCCGATCCGAAAACAAAAAATACAAATTAAAAAAAAATGAGAAATCTATAACATTACTAAATTTCGGAGAAGCCTAATATATCCATGTCACGTGAATTCATGAAAGTACGTCTTCAGTGGGAGAAAATATATTTACGCTGATTGTGAGCGAATACCCCTTAGGAAGTTGCACAAGTGTGTTTCTCTAATTGGATTTCTCTCCTTTGAAATGTGCCTCCCTCAGAGTTCTGTGGTTTGCGTATTGTGAGTGTGCAGCGATCTGGTAACTCTTGCAGGGATGACGCGAAGTAAAACTGGTGAAAAAAAGTAAGTGCAAAAAAATGATAAGTAAAAAAATAGAGAGTGAATATTTTCTTCTATTATAGGATTTTATATTCATTTAATTTTTTCTTTTATGTATTAAGGCTACACACAATACCCTACGAGTTTCAAATATATCTATTTTTTTTTTCTTTTGCATTTTCTTGTGGCCTATATTATTGAGAAGCTTGCCATTGAATTTCAGATCTGATAACAAATTAATTTTTAAGATATTTAAAGTTTTCTGAGCTTAGGTTTTGGTTTCATTTTAAAGCATTTTTCCACTCTTAACTTGAATTAATTAAAAATATTTTTTAGCACTATCAACTCTTTCATTGTGAAATGGTAATTAATTTTAATTTTCATTAATAAAATCCTTCCTGCTTGATTACGTTTTGAACTTTTTGAGTTCTCATACTTTCTTAATTAAGATTGATTTCAATGCCAATTTTTTGTTTTAAAAAATAGTTTATATAACTTAAAAAGCTTTACCATTAATTTTTTCCCGTTGAGAAAATGCCGTGGCCAATATGTTCTCAGGTTACTATGAAAAACAATATTTCGAAGAGATGAAATACTATTGAAAATGATGTATCTAAAAATGTGCCCTCAGCTGATACAAGTATTCTACTCTTGAACTACAGCATAGAATTCAAGCATTGCAGATAAAATTGAATATTTCCATGTTATACCAAACTACGTTATAGTAAACATATTGTACTGCAATATTATAAGTATCTTAAAGTTGCGCAACAAAAACAAATACTTGCCAAAACAGTCACTATTTAAAACTGAAGAAAGAAAAAAAATTAAATTTTATGTACAAACCTGGAGATTTTTAGCTTAAGTTAGTAACATTATTATTTTGTACATAAATGCTTTGTGTTTGAAAACCTTTGTGAAAATATTAGGTTAAGATAAAGCTGAATAAACTGACGTCTTAACAAATTCTATCAATATTATGCAAAAATATATATTTTGAATTAAATATATTATTTTCAGTCATATTTAATTAAAATAGTGTTTTAATGCAGAATATATATTGGAAAATAACATATTAAAAAATTAGAGCTTTACGGGCATTATAAGTTTTTGTTTTATGACTTCAGAAATTTTAAATGAGTTTTTCTCAGACTTTTAATTTTGAAGTTTTTCTAATCCCTAAGACTTTTTTTCTGTTCAAGATAGAGCATTGAAATTGTTTGTTTATACTCCCAAATGTATGCTCTATAAAAGTTAGAATGGATTTATAGCTGAGATCTGTACTTATTTTTTTTTAAAATGCTTAAGTTAATATTTTAAAAGATTTCGTGTTTTTTTCCAGGTTTAGCTAGAAAAATAATTAATAAAAATCAACAAAGGAACAGATTTTCAAATCCATAATTTCTTTTGTTTGCAATAATCTAAGAAACGTAAATAACTGAAAATGACTAAAAAAATTTTAAAAAATTGTGCATTTTATAAAAGTTTTAAATTTTAAAAAACTTTAAAAAATTCTTCATTTTTTAAAATTCTTAAATAATGGCTAGTCAAACTGACTTTCTGCTTTCAGAACCAACTTAATAATATAATCTGAATATAAAACATAATTATTTTTACTGCTACTGTCTCAAAAAAAAAAAAAAAAAAAAATTAAAAAAAAAAAAAGTTTTTTTTTTGAATTATTAAAAAAAAAAAAAAAAAAAAAAAATTAAAAAAAAAAAAAGGCACTGTGTAGTCTTAAGGGAAAAAAAAGTTTAAACCATTTATAAACTGTTTTACGAAATTGTTAATAATATTGAGCTAATACGAATCTTTTCAATAATATTTGAAAAAGATTCAATAATTATTTTCTCCCAACATGAATAGACTTGCTGAAAAATATTGATTTAAGGTTTGTTGTAAGATTTAAAAAAGCAAACAATAATTTTTATTCAAGCAAATATTTTGAAAATTTGGGTAATATTATAAACATTGGCATCATCTCTAAATGGACAAATAATAGAAGAGAAGAAATTCTATGCACTCGAATCTTCAGCAAAATGATCATTACCCCAGGACTTCTTCAAAAATTTAATTTAACGGATAATGCTATGTGCAATTCTTGTAATCGTTTAAATGACTTGGGGCATATTTTACTAAGATGCACGATAGATATAATCACCCTCGAAATCACCTCAAAGTTTTTCTCAAGATTGATCCTCGTTGCAATATCACCTTTAAAGAATTACTGGAGAAAGCTATATCAAACAGATCAACATTCAGGTTTTTTATTCAGAAGATGAAATATTTTGACATTAACTAACCTATTGATACTTGATAGTTTTGTATGGGATAATAGCCTTTGCTGCTCTAAATCCCTAATAAAGATATTAACTGTAAGTTTTGTTGTGTATTGCATAAAATTGTAAATTGATATATTGCCTGTAATGGTTTGTAATTTATTTAGAGAAAATTGCTATATGTTAGTTATATGATCAGTTATAACATAAATTGTTGCATTAATGCTTTCAAACAATCAAAATTCGCTCGAAACTATAAACAAGAAAGAAAAAAATAAAATAAAAAATGAACAATGGAGTGAGTCTAAAAATTTAATTACTAAAAAAAACATATTTGTTTAATTTGTATTTGTCTAAAAAATGTTTGTCTGAAAATATGTTTGTCAAAATTGTATTTCTCTAAAAATATATTTACAAGGAAAAAAATTGCTGTTCCGTCGAGTTTCGCCAGTTTCAGTAGATTTGCTTTTTCTTCACTATTTAAAATTTCAGTTCCGTTTTTTTTGTTGTGAAAATTATTAAAACAGAATTGAAAGTTAGAAGAATCGAGAATTTGTTATCTTTAAAGCATTAAAAACAGAATTGATAAATATAATGAACAGAATAATAGCAATAATGAATATATTGAGAATAAAGGGAAATATTTTTATTTTTTAAAATATTTGACGTATATTTACTTCCTGCACAAAGTTGAGATTTTCAGTCCACTCTGTCCCTTTTATGGTTAAAATTTCGAAAGTATGCTTCGTACACCAATAAAAAATTAAATTTAGTTCAAGAATTTAATTCTAAATATCACCTAATTTAATCAAATTTCTATAAATTGTATAGTTTTCTCTAAAATATAGAAAATTAATAATGCCTTTAAATATAAAAAAGTAATTAGAAGAAATTCAACGCTTTGTGAAAATATCACAGTAGAATTCAAAAAATAATTCCTGGTATCCTAATACGAATACGAAAAGCAAATTTGACGCACCACTATTTTTTCTTTTTTATGTGTTCATAATATGTACCCGAACTTTGAGATATTTTTGAGCTATTTATTTATTTTTTTTAAAAAATAGAAAAAAAAAAGACAGTAAAAGTTGTGTTGTTCTAACTCAATAAGTATCTTTATTTACATTTGAGCATACCCATTGAAGACATGAAGGCAAAATTTTAATCTAATTTTTTCTGTGGTCAGTAAACAGTAAAGCATTACTTGTATTTTTAAGAATACTCATATGTGTGTGTGGTGAATAGGTTAAATATTAAATTAAATTAAATAATACACACAATAAGGTTAAAAAGATAAAATGTAGTTTATTTTGTTGTTTTTGTGTTTGTTCAAGAGTATTTTACGTACGACGATACTCAAGATGTCTTTAAATTTTCTATGGCGCATTCAGGAACTTTTAAGCGATCTTGGCACATGAATACGTTCGGAGCCCTTCTTTTAAAAAACATACTTAGAAAAAAAACTTACACCATTTTTAACTTCCGTTTGTATGTAAATAAGCTATGATTATGCAATATTTGCAATAAATTATTTAAACTTCAGAAAATTGGTAAATTTATATGGAATTGTGAAGAAATTTTACGAGCATTCGAAAAATTCTACAAGAAAATCTCTTGACTCAATTTAGTAACAAAATAATCATTAGATTTGTATCTAGGGCCTATAGTAAAATCTTTTGGTTACAAATATAAACAAAAATTCCAGAGCTAGTCGAACAGCCAATACAAGAAATTAGGAATATTTTACAACACCGTTACACAAATACTACACCAGGGGTCGGCAACCTTTTAGCTGTGGCGTGCCAAACCAATCTACCAATATGATTCAATGTGTCCCACAGTAGGACATTTTTGAAACAATTCGATTCCCGTGATAATGCATGCAGAATTAGAGAATAGAGGTCAATAATTTAGATCTCTTCAGTTTTATTATATTTTAATTTTGCATCATTTAAAGATATTTCCTAACATAAAAATAAACAGCATAAAATATAACTATTTTTTCAAAAAAAAAAAAAAAAATTAAAAAATGATAATTGTTCATGTATTATGTATTTTCAAACATATTTATTAAAATAAGAAACAGACAACGTAAAATATAAATATTTCCCTTCATTATAGAGTTAAGTAAAAAGATATTTTAAAATTTTAATGTGAACCTAATGCTTTCATCGTTGTATTTTCATACCACAAAATCAGAGGTATAATGTGTGACTCTCAATTTGACACGATTCATACTTTATCTTTTTGATGACAGCTTAATTATCATTTTCTGTTTATTCATCTGGGAAATATTAAATTTTGTAATCGGACCATTCATTTCTGATAACCCTGTATATATGTTGTAATCCTGGTGAGCAATGTAAACATGATAGCGATGTTGCATTGACCACGCAGTTTTTCATGGCAAGAAATCTTTTTTATTAAACATGTGTAGAGACGCACAAACATAAATATCCTAAACAAAACACAGAAAATATCCAACATAAAAACACACACATGTTAAAGAACTTCGACCATACCCTCTCCTACAAAAATTACAATTAAATCCGTCACCATGCCAATAAATTTGTATAGATATAATGGTTGCGTGGTAGCTCCCCCTATCTTAGAACAGATAAATAAGGAAATAAATTCTTTTAAAAATCACAAATATAATTTAAAACAGTATTTTAAGTGGCAAATCTCTTTCAGGTTGAAACTAATTAATTTTATGGTAATTATACATGTTCTAATATTTATTTGACTCTAAAATACGTCCGTGAAATTTGTCCATACCCTTCATTACACTGTTACTTGCTATTAATTTTTAAATATTTCTCTGAAAGTTTTTATTTTTATTACATTTCGCTATGTTTAAAATGCATTCACAATATAATATCTTAACAATTCAATATAAATAATTAAATTTGATTGCAAAAATGTATTTATCCTTGTAATTTGATAATCGAGTGTAAAAACGGAAAACTTCGGTAAAAAAAAAAAAAATTATCCCACGTGAAAGAGATTTGCCACTTAAAATACTGTTTTAAATTGTATTTGTGATTTTTAAAAATATTTATTTCTTTATTTATCTACACACTTTATCTGTTCGAAGATGGGGGAAAAAATGTGTCCTCTCAAACCACGAAATGTTATGTGTCCGCAACTACCAAGCCACAGATATAATACAGACCAAAAAGTTTAAATTGTGAAAGTTGTGATTTAATAATGATGATGAAATCAAGACTCTTCTATCTTCTAAGACTCTTTTGAAGGACTGCAGTATTGGCCAACGACTACATCATTACAGGCATATTGTGTAGTCTTTTGAATTTCTGGAAAAAACAACAAAATGAAAATCAAATTCTTTGACGAAATAAGCATAATTACTGAGATAGCTGATGTAAAATATTAATTAGAAACAATGGATTTCGGAGATATTAGATTTCTTTTAGGAAACCGGGTAGGTGAAATTCGATTAAAAAAAAAATTTTATACAGGTTCGCATCATCAAGTGGGTTAATAATCCTTTTCACTCTCGTGTCAAAATGACGGGATGAGTTTTCAAGAGAAGCTTGAAAAATCTTATGAGATGAATTTAGATGAAGTACATATAAAATAGAATTTTTTTTAAATAGCTTCTTAATCACCAATAAAATATAAAAAAAAATCTTTAAATAAGTTTTTCCCAAATCTTGGATATTTCAAGTTACGTGTTCCTTTTTTGTTTTTTCGACATCTATGAGCATAAGAACTCAGATTTGTACTGGGCATCTTAAGTTATATTACTTGTTTTAACACGGGGATTCGATGATTTCCTGATTATTATTTATTTTAGGCAGTGAATTTTACCAAACGTCAATTTAAAATTAAGTTTCAATAAATCAAATAATTAATAACAAAATTTTTATTTATACTTGAAAAGAAAATTATTCGTTAAAGCATGTAAAATATTTTATTCTGACTGCCATAAAAATTTCACCATTTTGAGGAAAAGGTACATAAATTTGTTGAAATAAACATGATAAACATAAGACTTATCCAGTCCAATTATACGAAGTTAATCTTAGAAAAGTTGTGATTACACTCTTACATAAAACATTTATGTGGGTAGTTTTTATTATCATCTGGTTAATGTAATATTCATTTGTTTCAACGAATATCAAAGTGAACAAGGTCTTAATGTTTTATTTTTATATGTGAGTTATTATTTGTTATATATGAATATTTGGTTTGAAAATTATCTTTTGCATGTGAAAGATATTTGGGTTGATTGTTTATTGACGTCGTACTTCAAAGCAACGTGAGAACTATTGGCGACGGACAGTGGCGTAACGTACACCCTCGCATCGCGGGGAACCCCATGATTCTAGGTTGCCCAAAGCCTGGTGTTATGGTTTTGAATCCTTTGCAAGATTTGACTTGGGGCCCCGAATCAAACTTTGCAGGGGGGCCCTAATCTTCTCCATTACGCCACTGAATGAATATAACATAATGTTTTTAATGCTTTAGAAAAAGATAAATTGAGACGCGTTTCGAAATAGGTTATTAGGATTTATGAATTAAGATGTTTAAATAAAGGAGATTCGGATTATGTGTAGATATCAAATTAAGTTATTACATATATATATTATTTAATATATATATAAGCCACAAATACTAAATAATTCGAAATTAAGGACACACATATCTACCTGTTATTATTTCAAACGAGTAAGCTGTAAGAGAAGGAATTGCCCATTTCAGTATACAAATTTTTTCTGAAAAGAGTCTGCTGATGGTGGGGATCACAAACGTGTATTTTAACTTTATTTACACTCATGACTAAAATAAAACATCTCCAGTGACTCTCAATCAACAACAAAAATAAAAAAAAATAACCTCTTATTGCCCCTTCCCCTTTTGGATACCTGACACCTGACTTCGTATGGGTGAAAGGAATGTCCTTTGTGACATACTCCGAGACGGGGTGAAAATTACTAGTGAAAGATGTGTACACTTATCTAAATTGGTGATTAAACATATACTCCCGCTCAGTAGCGCACACAGGAATTTTTCAAGGGGTTGAAAGTTCACCATTCTTGTATCATGCTATTTTTGATTTTGTACACAGTAAAAAACTAATTATTGAATAAATAATTAGAATTAATTAATAAAATTAATCATTAATAACAAATATTTAATTAAGTTTTACATATTATATACTTAGAATTATAACCAATCGGAAAAGAATCGAGGGCTCTGAGGGGGGGGGGGGGGCCCCCCCCCCCCCCCACTTGTGTGCGCCACTGTAGTAGTGTGTAATGTCAGGGGCGGCTCTAGGACCGCACCCCTGCCCGGGGCGGCATTTGAGTCCATTCTGAAAAATATATTTTTTATTGTTGCAAAGAATTTGATATATTTTTTGAAATGTTATCGGATCTGAATTCGGTTTTTTTCATTTAACGTATCTTAATTTTTTACTCCATATATTTAATGATAGTTTTCTTTTATGTTGAAACTTGAAGGGTTTGAGGCGGGAGCATATGTTAAAGCATAAAGTTTAATATGTTTACACATCTTTAACTAGTAACTTTCTCCCCATTCCGAAATGAGGTCATAAGTGACATTCCTTTCACCCTTATGATGTCCGGTTCCAACTATCCAAAATGAGACAAGGGTAATAAGAGGTTTGGGTAGATACAGAGCCATAGGAGATGCTTTATTTTAGTCTTTAGTGTAGTTATTATAAATTAAAACAAACGCTTGTGGTCCCCACCATTAGTAGACTATTTTTCGAAGAAATTGGACTGCTTAAATAGACGATTCCTTATCTTCCATTTCATTCATTTGAAATAATAATAAATAATTACATCCTTAATTTCGAATTATTTTGAATTTTTTAAGACATAATATATATATATATATATATATATATATAT
>BMAV01009632.1:85196-118887 GCA_019973955.1 Trichonephila inaurata madagascariensis | reverse complement strand
GAGAATCATTACACATCTGTATGAAAATCTGGCATAACATTACACATCTGACTGTTGCTAGATGAAATTAGGTGACGTGCTTGTAAAACGAAAATAAAATCTTTGTATATGAAGATTTTTATTAAAAAAAAAAACACCCTCTTCGAGATATCTCGCGGCACTCAGCACAGGAATCTTATTCAGTGATGACAGTTACGAGTTATCTCGTAGTATTTTTTTTTTCAGTAAAAATTATTCTACATGCCATTACAATATTATGTCAATAACTTAATATATTATTATATTTTGTAAAATTTCATGTTTTTTCTTAAAAATAAAACCGTGATACCTAGGGCAAGACGCTCTAAATTTGCCTTCACTGAATGGGTTAATACTCAAAATATTAAAACTCAACACACAAGAAAATAAATAATAATAATAAAGTCACTTTTTTGCATAATTGAGTAAGAGGATATCTTTTGTTTCTAGGGTTATCACTTCACGAGACTCGATTGTAATAATAATAGAAGTATAACTACTAAGTTTATGATATTACCGTATATTTCGACGTATATAGCGCACTTTTAACACAAAAATAAGATCAAAATTTGCAGATGCACATTATACGTCGGGTATCAAAATGATATAGTAGCTTTGAAAAGATGACCATAAAAAAAAATTAGATCTCTACACATAGCTGTTAATTGAAAAAATATGTCATATGTCTCTTATCATCTTTCATTGAAAGTTCGTCATATTCGTCTTTCGTTATATCTTTGGGTACATCATTGAATTCTATTATATTATATTTTCACCGGCACTGTCACTCTAATCCATAAATATAAATAATCATCATTCATTCCATCTAGATTCCGAGAGAAACTATATATTTTTTAAATTTCTTTTTAATTATGCCAGATTTAATTTCATTCCATGCTTTTGTGTTATCCACTGACACACTATTTCTAGACTTCAAAAGATAAGAGCATTGCAAATGTATATTTCAGGTTTCTTCGTAAGAAAAAGTGCGCGTTATGTTATAAAAAAGATAATTTAGAGAACAATATTTACAGCTATATTTAAAGCTGGAGGACAATATAAAAATTAAAGTATGCATGATAAAGATATTTTTAGTACTTGGTGTTCATTTTTATGTTGAATCAATTCATTGACTGAAGTTAAACGGTGAGTTCGTATTCTTTACAATCGAAATTTCGAAAGTAAGAAAAATAAAATAAATTTAAAACAGAAATAGAATGTTATACTGGAAAAGATTATGGTTAAAATGAAAAATTAATTATCACTGTGATATTTTAAAGTATATAACTTATTACCTCCTCTTCCTTCACGAGAAGTTTTTTCATTATCTTTTTCCATACTAAAACAGAAAATAAATAAATAATTCATCTTCAAATATTATGCACACACATATACTAAATATATATATATATATAAATATTAAAAATATTTTTTGTAGGTATTATATTAAATATTTTCAAGCTTTAATGCTTTTCATAAATGATTACATTTTTATGAAATGTGACAAAAATTTACTATTTCTGTAAATGTTGAATGTTCCTCCATTAACTTAATTTTCAAGCTACAAAATTTACCATATTTTATTCAATGAAATGCCTACGTATCTATGTTGACCACACTTTTAAGTGGCATCTTGTTCTCTTGTGTGTATATTACCTATAATTTAAATTCACCTTAATTCAACCTCTATAACTTGACTAGATTCTACTTTATGGCAAGATGAATTTGCTCTTTTTAAACTCATTTATTATGAGTTCTTATCCCTTTTTAATTTAAACTGTGACTAATTTAATTAAATGTATCTTCAAACCTACAGATTGGTCTTGATTGGTGGTACATTGACATACGTACAGTTAAAAAAGAAAATTGAATGAATTTATTCCAGACTGAACTTCATATTCAAATTAAATTAGAAAATAATATGTGTTAACTAATTTAATTGAAGCCCTTAGCGCCGCTGTGAGACAATATCCAGGCATATTGAGAGGTGAAGTCAGTTTTTCGAAAATTGTTCACACTTACTTTTTTAACCTTTTGCAGCCTGAATTCATTTAAGTTGTGGTAGACAGTCTTTAAAAGCAAACGTTATATGACATTGTTGGGCTGAAAAAATTGATAAGAATATACGATACTGACCAAAAATGGCTCACTAGAGTTTTTTATTTATTCAAAGAGAATAATAAAAGTATGGGAAAGTACCAAAGGTTGTCTCTGAACGATGATGTATACATTATATACTGTGTTTATTCGAATCTAAGCCGCCATTGATTTTAAACCTCACCCCAAATTTTCAACACGTTTTTGTTCAAAATATTAAAAAAATAGTAAAAGAGATTTATCAAAATCCGATATTTTACAAAATTAAAAAAAAAATTAATTAAAATGAAAACTAATAAGAAATGAATAACTAATTTATTTTACCAGTATTAAAAACCTTTTAAATACATACATTAATCTGTAATTGTTCTAACCGTCAGTATCATATTCAATTTTCTACATACAACGAATTTTCCGTCTTCATTCTAAGAGGCCCTCGATTTTCAGGAGCATTGACGTTGGATAAAAAGTGCGGCTTAGATTCGAATAAGTGCGGTAATTACGGTTTGACGCGGTTCATGATTTCTGAGAGTGTACATTAGCTCTCTGTTAAAGTATGTAAGAAAATGCATAATAAATCCTCAAATAAATGAAATTTAATAACAGAAGCAAATTGAAATTATAATTTTTGAACAGAATTTTCGTATTAAGTATTCACGTGGCATGGTGCGGAAGTCTGAAGAGTGGGGCGTCAGATCAGATGTTGTTTTTGTATCTTGACCGTGACTGTGTGAAAGTTATGAGGTATTTCGCGAATAGCCCTCGAGTTGCTTGCTTTTAAGCATAATCTTAATGGAACAATTAAAACGGAATCCGTGATCAAAGGCGCAGTTTAATCGTAGCTAAAATTATTCAGTAGTTATACATATATTAAAAAAACTATACATTATTGAATTAATTTTTCTATTACAACGTTTAAATAAAAATAAAATAATTCTAATTTGAAATAAATATATTTATATTAAATAAAAATTATATATACATTATTATTGCATTTAATGCATAATATCGCATTAAATTAAACTTTAAAGAATAATTTTTATATGCATAATAGGTAAAAAAATGCGAAGTATACCAGCAAGCATTCTGCATAGGCGAAGCCAAGAATGTCTTTGATTGATGGCACATATGAAATGCGCAGAGCGTGAAATCCCAGTTGTGAAGTAACATTCGGAAGTGATGAAAAACAATTATCTTTTAATCATTAATAATTATTAATAAAAAAGATAATGCTACAAATAATTAAAAGTTGATATATTGTTGGTGCAAATCAGTGTGGCGTAAAGTACACCCTCGCATTATGGAGAAGGATTCTAAGCAGGAGGAGCAGGATTCTAAGGAGCCCAAAGCCTATGTCANGTTATTGTCTACCAATCTTTTGTGAGATCCGGCTTGGGGCCCCAAATCTGACTTTGCAGGGAGCCCTGATATTCTTCATTACTTGCAAATATTAAAATTAAAACTTCCAATTAACTCCTCACAAACTTAAAAATCTGTGAGAGACAAAAGTGGCTCGATTGCTTTGGCTTATTAGTAAAAAGGTAATTCACTCATGTCGTCACTTTCAGTGGCGTAACGGAGATTTTAGGTCCCCCTGCAAAGTCAGGTTTTGGGCCCCAAGCCGGATCTTACAAAGGATTGCAAAATCATATGTACTTGACTTAAGTCAGGCCCTTCCCCCGCGATGCGGGGATGTACGTTACGCCACTGGTTCCTCTTCCGTATGAATGTCGGCTCTCAAATCGAATTCTGACGATTACATACAGAAAATACTTATTTAAATGTAATGGCGTGCACAAGTGTGGAGTTTGGGGGAGTTCAACCTCCCCGTTACAGTTATGTAATCAACTTATAAGAAATATTCGTTCGGATAAAGTATAAATTATGTTTTTGAATATTTCTATTTAATCTTTTCATGTTGACGCTTAGATAATCATTCGTAATAAATTTCACAATTTTTTTTCGATATTGGAAAAGGCTATTCTCAATTAATGCATATGATAATAGTAATCAACTGCATACATTCAAAATTGAATCATGAAATAAATCTCAACAAAAATCTTGCATAAAGGAATGAATGCTCTGTACTTGAATTGATTGAATAATTATTTATTTACATAGCATTTGGAAACAACATAATGACTATTGACGAGGGACCTCGTAACTAGCGTTTAGAAAAAGTACATATGTTATATGGGTTATTTGAATTAACCCTACATTACAGCCGCACTACGAACTATTACAGCGCATTGAACATATAAACAATAAATCAATGAAGTCCTAAGGATACCTATGTAAATACCACCTTCTTCCACATTACCCCACGTGAGGATCTTGAGATCCAGAAAAGTTTAAAGGGTATTTTAGCTTCCATTATTTTACATGGCAACTGTCGATTGAAATGAGTTTCAAACCTGAGACCTAATATACCGTTTACTACCAACAAAGTTATCGCTGTTCCAAAAGTAAGAGAAAAATTTGAAACGTAATGAAACATTTTCACATATTTCATATGGATAAAATAAAAACTGTTTTTTAAATTTTTATTTTTGTTTGAGGAAAAATAAATTATTATCGTTAACTGAAAGCGTAGTGCCTCTTAATACAGTATTTTTTGTTCACAATTCATTTTTTGTAGATTCTTTTCTGATTGATTAAACCAGGGGGAACGAATTTACCCACAAGGGGAGAATTTCCTTCCCTCCAAAAGTAGAAGAGAAGTATAGAATCCCTTCCTCGGTAAGAACTCAAGTCCTAGCAGAAATAGCAGAAAGTATATGCATATTTTATGCAACTATACAAGCATTTCATACAAAAATACTAACAATACATTGAACAAATAAGTTATACAAAAATTCACGTGTCCTAATCGTACCGTAATTAAAAGACAAATGAAAAAGAAAAAAAACATAGGTTCTTTTGAGCTCCTAACAATGATTTAAAGACCCTCCTGGATCTGAACATAAAAATAAAAAAAAAAAATAAAGAATCATAAAATAAAAAAACACAATAGAAAAATACAGGCGAAAGGAAATAAAGAGAAAATTAAAATAAGTTAACTAAAGCATATTAAATTAGTAACAACGTCATTATTTTTCTCTCACATAGTTATAAATGTAATTGAATATGAAAACGTAGTCACCTATATCAGTTACGATTAATTCATCTTTTCAGTCGTTCTACTTCAAAAAATAATAAATAGTATTTTGCTTTAACCTTTTATCTACTGAAGGTACTTATAAGTACCACTCACTTTAAAATTACATAGAATAACCATTTTTACGAATATTTTCATGGTATTTAGTAGGAACACTATTTTAATTCCACTCTTTCAGAATATTTATTTAATTAAATATTTGTTTTTAATGATTAATTTTATTAATCAATACTAATTATTTATTCAATAAATAGTTTTTTACTGTTTTTGTGTTCCCAAAAATCGAAAAAATCAAAAGGAGCATGATATAAAAATGGTGGACTTTCGACCCTGGACCCCCCCCCTTGGAAAACTTCTGTGTGCGCTACTGATATATATGAATAGCGCACACAGGAATTTTTCAAGGGGGGAGGTTCCGGGATTGAAAGTTCACCAATCTTTTATCATGTTACTTTTGATTTTGTCGATTTTCGGGAACAAAACACAGTAAAAAACTAATTATTCAACAAATAATTAACATTAATTAATAAAATTATTCATTAATAACAAATACTTAATTAAATTTTACGTACTATATACTTAGAATTATAATCAATGGGGAAAAAAATCAAGGGCTTTGGGGAGGGGGAATCCGGATCTATCTATTCTATATTGAAAAATTAACAACATTTTAATTTCTTTATGTTGTGACGGGCTCACGCGTTTTTTCTTTAACATGTCCTCTGGGTTCTTTTGGGACCAAGATTAATGGCAACTCTTTTCCAACCAAAACCCAAGAAGTGAAACATGAAGATGGAATTGAAACGAGATAGCTTTTAAATACAGAAGTTTCAGTAAGTCGTATGGCAATTTGGGGAATGTTATGTGATAGATTGATACAAGCGTGAGTTGACAGCCAGTAGAAGTTACTCTGAAGATTCAGCCATTAGGTCAAGGTGCATACCATTGCACGCGCGCCCAGACGCCTCTTCATAGGATTGAAGCTACGATTGGATTAAGGTAGGATTGACTATTTGATATTAGGACTTGTAATATTATTAGAAGTGAGATTAGGGGGTTAGATATTGATAGTGGTCCAAGTTACGCGATTCGGTATAACTATTATTGTGTTTGTTCATAGTAGATTCTCCCATAAATATTATTATCTAATTTGTTAGAGGTTTAAGTAATATTCTTAATAAAGTCATATTAAAAGAATACAAAAATGTCTGTTCCTTTTGTAAATACTTGACCTCTAGCTCACACGGATAATCAAAGAAACGGTCACCCTAGGGGGCGGTTTCACAATGTGTAACAGATTTAACAATAATAGGAGGTTTTTAAGGTGCTATTATCCCCCCCCCCCTTTTTTTTTTTTTGGAATATCTGAAGAAAGAGGCTCAGTCTTCAAGAGGATTCGGATTTATTACTGAACCTACTATCTGAAAGCAGTGATTCACTAACAGATGATTCTTCAGATGGTGAAGTCCCACCAAATATCGTCAGATTCTGAAGAAGACGATAGATATTGAACAAGACCCAAAGTGCAGCAGTTCTTGTTCAGAAAATACAGTATTTCCTACCCCATGATGCAGTGCTTTAAAAAAGACATTCAATCGAAACTTCACTCAAAATGCACAAAGTGTATTGTATTTTTGTGTATTAATGAAAAGAAAAACTGTTCCTTTAAATGTGCCACCAAATTTATAAGTTTATCTATAAAACCTGTTATTTATGTGTGAAAAAAGTAACTTTTAAAAATTTTATAATTTTCAAAAATAAAAATATTTTGTTTAGCAAAATCTTAGTGTTCTCTGGTAATTAAGCATTTTTAAGAGTTAAAACAGTGTTAAAAAAAGTCATAAGGTCTTTCTATATTATGAGAATATTTTAGCCCACCGTGTACTGACAGTACTTTAAAGTAGCAATTCAATTAATTAGCTATAAAGGATTAAGTTTTCCAAAATTGAATAATATTTATGTATATCCCTTAATTTTTAATGTATTGACTTAAAAAAATTGCACAAGAAAAATTGCAGTACATCATAATGTGGTAGATATAGGGAAAGAAAAAGGACTTGGTGAGAAAAAAAGTGAATA
This sequence comes from Trichonephila inaurata madagascariensis, assembly GCA_019973955.1. Classification (NCBI taxonomy): domain Eukaryota; kingdom Metazoa; phylum Arthropoda; class Arachnida; order Araneae; family Nephilidae; genus Trichonephila; species Trichonephila inaurata. The sequence goes on along the minus strand of BMAV01009632.1, from coordinate 111,536 downwards.
AACACTAAGTTATATAAAAGAGATCATCTGCTTGGGTTAATCTATTACAATGAATCAGAAATCTTGGATGCTATAGCCATGCATTTGCAAATTTTAGCACAAAAGTCATCTGTTTTGTTTTGAAGGTTATCATTATGGTCTCTCACTCAATGAAGGCTAAAATAAAAAGGTTAGGTAATTTATTTAAATATAATTAAAATAAGACTGGTAGATATAGTTTTAGATTAAATAAAAGCAATATAGAACACAAAACTATCAGAGTTGATGTGAATATATACATTATTTGCCGTCTCCTAATGGACAGAGATACCATTAACTGCAATCTCTGCCTCCTCCTAGATACTAGAACTAATTTTAAACCATATTATCAACACATCTACAGTTGATTATCAAACAACTACTGTAGGGAAAAAATGAAATTAAAAAAAGATGAAATAAAGAAAAGAAAACTACATACTTTATCGGCTAAGTAAATTGCATGTATGGGCCTATTTAAATTTTTCTGTATGCATATGTATTTTCAGGTATATAGGTATATAGCAAGGATGTCGAACCATTGGCACGCGGCACAATATTTTGGCCACGCCGCCGATCAACGATTGATTCTTTAATCAAGGAATTTTCAGTGAGATTTTCTCAGTTCAAAGAATTATGAGAAACGCTCAAGTTTATTATGTACCCTGATGTGACATCATTTTATAAACTGAACTCTCCGCAATTCGATGGGTTGGAAATTGAAGAATTTGAAATGTAACTTAATTGATTCCTAGTCTAGTTCAAAATGGATTCAGAAATTTATTGAAACAAGGAAAAAGTTAGAATTGATTGAAACAGAAAGATTAACAAGTAATATAAGTAAAAATGCCAGTAACGAAACTTTGGAAACATTAAATTCGATGCCAGATACGTTTAACTGTTTGGAGAGGCAGGCTCATGCTATTTCAACCATATTTTCATCGAAGTAGTAGAGATTTGCGGTTTCTGGTACAGAGGCTTGAGGAGGATTGAGGCTTAGGCAAACGAAAGAGGGTGGACATCCCCCCCCCCCCCGGGTCTGGACCAGGAGGATGGTATCCTTCTTCTGACTGATAAGGGTTTCGGGGCTCTGTACTGATAAGAAATGCACGCTTTTAGCGATAACGAGTTATATTCTGATATAGTTTTAATTAAATGGGTAGAATTATATGATTTTTTTTAATTACGTCATTGGAAGCAAATTTTAATTGGGATAAAGGGTCAAAATTTTCTGTACATATAATTATTGTGTTGAATTATTATTTGTTATAATTCAAATTTGATACTTTGTGCTCTTGTGATTTCTGGAACAGACGATTGAGGAGGATTGAGGATTAGGCAAACGAAAGGGGGTGGAAATTTCCTCAACCTGGGTCTGGACCGGGAGGATGGTATCCCCCTCCTCTCTGATAAGGGTTTCGGGGCTCTGTAATGGATAGTGGAAATGCATGTTTTTAGCGATAACGAGTTACATTCTTATATAGTTTTAATTAAAGGAGTAGAATTCTGATTTTTTAAATTACGTCATTGGTAGCAAATTTTAATTAGGATAAAGGGTCAAACTTTTCTGAACATATGATTATTTTTATATAAATCTGTATAAGTCTATTTCTGAAAATTATGATATACGTGTTGAATTATTGTTTATTACATTTCAAATTTGATACTTGGTGCATAACTAAAATATTTTTTTCATTGATTTTGTATGTATTTTTTTTTTTATAATTCTGAGATAACTTAAAAAATATTATGCTTATATAAAGTAAAAGTTCTGAATATGTCTTTTCGTTTGCAAAGGAGTTTCCTTACATGAAACATCCCTTTTCTATGATGATGTATGCGGACCTTGTAATTCTGGTAAAACTTTCTTTGTTAGACGAATCTTAGACACAAAATTAATTAATCCTTTTCCTCTCAAAATTATTTGGTGATATGGAATTTATCCAAAACTGTTTGATAAGATGTCTGACATATAGAATTTCATGAAGGCATGCCTTTCGATATAGAAGATATTACTAATGCTTTTATAATAATAGATGACTTAATGAATAAAGTAGAAGATGACACACACAAAAAAACTTTCAAACTTGTTCACGAAAGGAAGCCATCATAGAGATATTTCCGTAATACTTATTTCACAAAATATTTTTTGCAAGGAAAAACAAATTAGGAATATTTCTTTAAATACTTCCTACCTAAGTTGTTTTAAAAATGTTAGAGACAAGCAACAGATCTCTTGTCTAGCAAGACAAATGTATCCATCTCAGTCGAAGTTTATGATAGGAAAATTATACGAAATACTAATGCTGCAAATTTGATTGCCCACTTAGTGAGAAATAGAAAAATAAGACCTTTCGTTCGAATCATTTAACGAATTTTTAAAAAGAAAAAAATTGTCATCGAGTTTTGTTAAGAATAAATATCTTAGAACAAAAACATTGCATGCAAAACCTTTGTCATGGATAGAATATTAAGTGTAGTTTGTGTTCTTCAATATTTGTCTTTAATTTTTAGTCTGTTTTATTTCTTGTTCCTTACACTAAAATATATTAATATGAGTAAAATAATTGAAAAATGTTGAAAAAAATTGAAAAATATTGAAAAAAAGTTGAAAAATACTGAAAAAAAGTTGAAAAGTATTGAAAAAGTTACAATATATATTGTTGTTGGACTTGAATATTTAAGTTAAGAGCAATAGTGATAAAATTTCTCTTTTTCATATTAATCTTAAAATAATAATAATAACTTTATAAATTTAAATATGGTAAACTTATAAAAAAATTCAAAGCAAAATCATATTCATCTTATAATAATAATAATAATAATAATAATAATAATAAACACAAAATATAAGAATAATATTGCATTTATTCACCATCTAAAATTTATTCTTACATTATATCTTTTCTTAAAATATTGATACAATCTGAAATCATTGTTTGCTCTCTACGAACAAATTCATATAAAATATAATTCATTGAAAAGCCTTTACTGATTTTTAACAAGAAAAATATACAATAATGACCACAGAGAAATAAGGAATATCCCTTTTTTAATTCATTTCTCAATAAATAAAGTCTTTCAGAACTCAACAATTTTCCTTTTATAGAACAATGTGCTAACAGAAAACTCAATTTAATTTTTTATTTTTCAAAATGCATTATATGAGAAGCATTGAAATAAGCAACATCATTTAATATAAATAATAAATACGGTCGACAAGTATATGCATAAAATGAAGAGGAAAAATTTACGTTCACAAACATGAAAGAATAAGATATATACAAAAATCAGTATCTATAAGAAACTTTATAATTAAATTTTCATTTATATAATATATTAGCTTTCATTTATATATGACAGTTACCGAAAGCTAAAGAATGTTTTTACTTTTTACAGAAGTTATTTGATGAATAGAACTGTTAATGGATTTAAACTCTTCGAGACTTCTATACATATTTATGAGGCAATTTTTATAGTCTTCATGAGAAATTTTACTTTTTAAAATAGCTTTGCTGTATTATTTTCTAAAGTTAATGTTTTTATGCTGTACATTTTTGCTTTAAGATCTACGAATTCAATTGCTACCATCCCATTTAACTCATCTTTCATTTTTCCGAGAACTTTATTAGTTAAGGGATTACAAAGAAAATGATTTGGAGGATAGCTAGCTGCGTCAAATTCAATGGAATTATGAAACATAGCTTTATATATATATATATATATATCTGAAGTTGAAATAATATAACACACAGAGAATCTGGATCTGTAAATAATAATTTGGCACGATTTGAATTTCATATAATTACAATGAAAATTTCTGTTAGCATATTGTATTATTGTTTATTTCATCGATTCTTGTATAATGCTTTTTTTAAAAAAAATATATATAAGATTAAATTAAGTTTTCTGTTAGCACATTGTTCTATAAAAGGAAAATTGTTGAGTTCTGAAAGACTTTATTTATTGAGAAATGGATTAACCAAGGGATATTCCTTATTTCTCTGTGGTCATTATTGTATATTTTTCTTGTTGAAAATCAGTAAAGGCTTTTCAATGAATTATATTTTATATGAATTTGTTCGTAGAGAGCAAACAATGATTTCAGACTGTATCAATATTTTAAGAAAAGATATAATGTAAGAATAAATTTTAGATGGTGAATAAATGCAATATTATTCTTATATTTTGTGTTTATTATTATTATTATTATTATTATAAGATGAATATGATTTTGCTTTGAATTTTTTTATAAGTTTACCATATTTAAATTTATAAAGTTATTATTATTATTTTAAGATTAATATAAAAAAGAGAAATTTTATCACTATTGCTCTTAACTTAAATATTCAAGTCTAACAACAATATATATTCTAACTTTTTCAACACTTTTCAACTTTTTTTCAGTATTTTTCAACTTTTTTTGAATATTTTTCAATTTTTTTCAACATTTTTCAATTATTTTACTCATATTAATATATTTTAGTGTAAGGAACAAGAAATAAAACAGACTAAAAATTAAAGACAAATATTGAAGAACACAAACTACACTTAATATTCTATCCATGACAAAGGTTTTGCATGCAATGTTTTTGTTCTAAGATATTTATTCTTAACAAAACTCGATGACAATTTTTTTCTTTTTAAAAATTCGTTAAATGATTCGAACGAAAGGTCTTATTTTTCTATTTCTCACTAAGTGGGCAATCAAATTTGCAGCATTAGTATTTCGTATAATTTTCCTATCATAAACTTCGACTGAGATGGATACATTTGTCTTGCTAGACAAGAGATCTGTTGCTTGTCTCTAACATTTTTAAAACAACTTAGGTAGGAAGTATTTAAAGAAATATTCCTAATTTGTTTTTCCTTGCAAAAAATATTTTGTGAAATAAGTATTACGGAAATATCTCTATGATGGCTTCCTTTCGTGAACAAGTTTGAAAGTTTTTTTGTGTGTGTCATCTTCTACTTTATTCATTAAGTCATCTATTATTATAAAAGCATTAGTAATATCTTCTATATCGAAAGGCATGCATTCATGAAATTCTATATGTCAGACATCTTATCAAACAGTTTTGGATAAATTCCATATCACCAAATAATTTTGAGAGGAAAAGGATTAATTAATTTTGTGTCTAAGATTCGTCTAACAAAGAAAGTTTTACCAGAATTACAAGGTCCGCATACATCATCATAGAAAAGGGATGTTTCATGTAAGGAAACTCCTTTGCAAACGAAAAGACATATTCAGAACTTTTACTTTATATAAGCATAATATTTTTTAAGTTATCTCAGAATTATAAAAAAAAAAAATACATACAAAATCAATGAAAAAAATATTTTAGTTATGCACCAAGTATCAAATCTGAAATGTAATAAACAATAATTCAACACGTATATCATAATTTTCAGAAATAGACTTATACAGATTTATATAAAAATAATCATATGTTCAGAAAAGTTTGACCCTTTATCCTAATTAAAATTTGCTACCAATGACGTAATTAAAAAAATCAGAATTCTACTCTTTTAATTAAAACTATATAAGAATATAACTCGTTATCGCTAAAATCGTGCATTTCTTATCAGTACAGAGCCCCGAAACCCTTATCAGTCAGGAGGAAAATACCATCCTCCCGGTCCAGACACGGGGGGGGGGGATTTCCAACCCCTTTCGTTTGCCTAAGCCTCAATCCTCCTCAAACCTCTGTTCCAGAAACCGCAAATCTCTACTACTCATCGACCTATGCTTGCGAATCATTGTTTTCAGGGATGAATAACATTAAAGACTCGCTTAGAAACCACATTTAGCAGATGACTCCAATTCAGTATGCATTCTGCTAAAAGTAACATCTTACCCAATCCTAATATAATTTATTTGTCTTCTAATCTCTGCAACAGCAGAAATCACACTTATGTTACTTTATATAATTTGAATTACGCGTATAAATAAAACATTTACTACAATACTGTGAAAAATGTATTTTTTCGTTGTAATGAAAGAGTTTTCAGTTGTTAGTATTTAATTTTATTATTTTCCCAATAATCACAAGTCAAAATTATTTGATGGCACGTCTATACATCATAAAGCATTTCTTTAGAAAAAATGGTACTTTGATCAATAAAGGTTCGCCACCCCTGGTATATAGTAATAAACCCAAAAAACGCAACTTCTACAATATATCAGGATATAAAATTACCGTTAAATAAGCTATTAAAAATATATTTCTTAATAAATCAAATATATATATATACACACACACATATATATATATATTCGATTTACTAACAAACAGCTAAATAAAATGTGTATTCTGTTATATGCATAAATTTATTTTCATGTTTATATCTACATAATTATATATACATGTATAGATTTATATTTAAAAACATTTTTTAAACTTATTAAAAGGCAATTTTTAATGTTTTTTAAGAGTGAAATTTGTTTATTACCGTGCATAATACCAATGAAGCTTTGAAATATATTTGAGCTACAATTGTTCTTAATGCATTATAGAAGAGCTACTGTTGAGGGGGAAAATACCAAAAATTTTAAGCAAAGAAAAGTAGCTAACAGAAATAACTAACTAAATTTTGTAATCTATTTTTATGTATACATTTATTTTCCTGTATGCATCCATAATAATTATTTAAGTATAGATTTATAAAGAAAAATGTTTTTTAAACTTATTTAATGGTAATTTTTTATGTAGTGATTCTATTTGATACCAATAAAGTTACTGTGTGTGTTTTTATTTGTATGTCATTTTTTATTCTAAAAACTATTTCTAATTTTATTTTGCTTTTTGTAACTATTCTGAAAATAACGATAAAGAAGGAAGCACGAGAATAAAAATATAAATCTTAAAGGTACTTATATAATGTATAGAGATGTATTAAATGTTTATGTTCATTGCAGTAAGTTTGAAGTAAATAATAGTACTTCGATCACACACATCACATATACTTAAAGTTATTATTTAAAAAGTAAACTAATATTTATCCTTATCTTTTATGTACACGAAACATATTTTAATGATTAATTTACTCTTAAATTATCCTTTTATTAAATTTGTTGAACGTTTGTTTGGTTTAATAACAAACAATGCTGGGAAATATGTTAAAATGCATTAGAAGTTTCCGTAGCCACGGATAAAATCGTGGACGATGTTTTCCTAGATGAATACATAGATACCGTTATTTAAAGGAGAAAGGAGCTAATACACAACTTTAACACCATTTTATATAGCTATTAGTTTTTAAGTCTTGTCCAAGCATTTGATAATGCATTACTTTCTTTGAAAAAGCGGAGACACGAACAAAATTAAAATTATTATAAAAACGGTTGCAGGGAAAAAGTATTGTTTGATTTTTTCAAAGATTCATACTTAAACAAAACAACATGAAGTTAATTATTGAACTATATATTCGAAATCTAAACAAATGTTTTGAATAATTTATTAATTTTGAATCGCTCAATATAATAAATAGTCTAAACACAGTTTGTTGGTCATGAACTCTCTGTCAGAGATGTTCAAGTCGAACTACTTGTTCGAGTTCTTCCTGTTATTGAACTAATATGGATTCCGAAATCTTATTAGGCGTAGAAAATAAAGTACAGTTAAAAAAGATATTACTGTTTCATTTGAATTTTTGTTTGCATGATTTTAACGCCAACAGTGTCAAATTTTTCCATTCCATTTCTTTAAATCTTGTTTTAGTAGTAGATATATATATATATCTTACGATATTTTAAGAAAGTAATACTAAGGAAAGCAAAAAACCTCAAATACTTAGAAAAATTCATTTTTTAAATTTTAGTTTTAAAACAAATAGTGTACATTTTTCTGAATCTAAAAATGTATAACACATATATTTCCGTTGATAAAATAACCTTACAATATGGAAAATAAAATTGAAAAGAATGTAAACAAAAATTATACCCCATGCTTCTTTGGACACATTTTATAAGGATAGTTCCTCTTATATTTGACGTATGTAAGCCATTCATTCTTTTCTTTTCACATTTGAAATAAACAAAAAATATTTTTCTCTGAATAAATGTCTAATTTTTTTAAAAAAATAGTTTTACAAGCGAAAAAAATTTAAATTTTTCAAAATTTGATGATTTTTTTTCAAAGAAATTATTCAGTTATTTCATTAAAAAACTTGTTAACTATGTTTTGTATATACATTGTTTTGTATATGTAAAATATTTTGTATATTCAAGAAATAGTTTTATGAAAAATAGTACTAAAATGAAAATATGTATTACAAAATTATGTTCAAGTTACATTTTTCTTATGATAGATTTAGAACTTCTATCCTTTATTTTCAGTATCATCTAGCTCAGTATTACAAACAAAAGGGGGAAGGGGAGGTTTGTTAGCCAAAAAACTGGTTAGACCCCACTTTTATGTAAATTATTAAAAACTTTGTCATCATTGTTTATAATACTGCAGCATCCATCTTTTAAAATTTCTGATATCTGTTTCATGCTTTTATCTTTAGAATTCAGCCATTTTCTTTCTCTCTAGAAGAGATTATTAAAACGATATACATATATGTGTGTGTATCTATCTATCTATATATACAAAAATGTGTGTGTATCTATATCTTTATACATATACTTATAAATACACACAAATGTCATTAAATCATCTATAAAAATGCTCTTAGCAATCAGATTTGTTCTCCATTCTTCAGCCTTAGAATGGAACAATTAGAATACTTTTGACAGTCCACAAAGAATTAAATGTTTTATTTTCAAATAAGATGAGGCAATAGGAATGAGACATTTAAATAAGTATATTTTTAGTCCAGAGAGGAGTCAGAATTATAAAAAGTAGTAATAGATTTTTTCAAAATTATTAGGAAGATTAAACATGTTAAATTAAAATGTAGCAATTTGATACAAAATTAATGTAATGGAACTGCAAAGAGTGAATCCCTGGAATGTTTGAGAAGAACAAACTTGAGCTTGAATATTAAAATTTAAAAATCTTATAAGAAGAATTTAGTGAATAAACACACTAAAATTAAGGAGAAAGAAAACTTTTTCATGCAGGAGTTGATCACTGGAACAGTAAGCTGCTCCATTTTCTGAGCAGTTTAAAATGTAAGACTTGGTGAAGGAATCTAAGTACAAAAATTTAAAAATAATGTTTATTGAATGTATAAAATTAACGAACCATCCCTCATACACCTTGAAATTTTAAATACAATTTTTAAAAAGGTAGCATCAATTCATAAACATATATACACACACAAGGAGATGTCCAGACCCCCCACCATCCCCCTAGATTTTTATTTTAACTGATTATAATCTTATGTATATAAAGCGTACAATTTAATTAAGCATTTTATTATTAATAATTTATTTTATTAATTAATGCAAATTGCTTTTTCAATAATTTATTTTTTACTGTTTTTTGCTCCTGACAATCGCGACAAAATCAAAAGAAAACGATCATGGCGGCGTAATGGGGTATAGTACGAAATGGTGAACTTTGGAACCTGGAACCCCCCTTTCCCTTAAAAATTCCTGTATACGACACTGTACACACACATATGCATAACATTGGGTTCTGCTAAAGATGGAACACGAGCAAAACACCATGAAGGAAGTTAAAAATTTCATGTCTGTCAATGAAAATTTAACATTGGGCTTACTGTCTGAGGTTTATTTTTGCTTAACTCGATGCAATGTATCATCACAATTTTTCAAATCATTAAAAGAAATGAGTTTTTATGGATAAACATACCTGATTAATTTGAAAATCAATCATCAAAGAAATAACACTTACAAAAAATTGTATCGTTCCTTTTTTCCCCCGATCACGTGTTTCCTTTTGAAACCGCTCTTTGGCTGTATATTTAGCTCAAACGGGTTTTGGCAACGCTATATATTTATTTAAAACTTGAAGCATTCCACACTATTGACTCATTTTCGGCTGTCTATTCTGCAATCGGCTGCTTCTTTTTTAATCGGAGTTCGTTTGGTGTAATGTGATTTGTTCAATAATTTCAAAAATAATACCTTTAGTTTCAACTGTGGATTATATAATTTATAACAAAATTAGTCGATGAAAATAATAACACAAACATATCACATTTTTTTCGAATGCAATTAGGCAAATAATAATATCGTGATTTAAGAAACAGTTTTCCAATGAGTAATGTTCGTGTAAGTTCTTAATATTAAAACAAAAAAAACCTAAAAAATATTAATTAATATTAATATCTTTAATTAAATTTAAAATATCAACTGAAGCATCTAAAAAGTATTTATCAACCAGTATTGGTGCATATTCAGGAATTGATTTTATTAGTTAAATTTAAATAGGGGAGACCAGGGCAAGATGAAGGGTGGGGAGAGGTAACGAATGTATTAATTTTTCCGTTTTCCGCTAGGTAGCAGGATCAACCGAACACTACTGGCTCTCCTATTGGCCGTTCGTTAAATAATAGTACAGAGAAGCTGAAATCGCCATTTTTGTGTTAGTTGTGAAGCTTTGATTGTTTACCGCTGCCCCGATATAACTTTTATGCATGTGTAAATAAGCTCTCCTACAGATGCAGGAAAGATGTATCATTTCTCTTTAATATTTATGAGTAACTTAGTTTAAATACTACATATTACCACGAATAAATATCAATTAATCGACTTCCTTCATGGAAATAGAAACGAATACTTTTAAACAGGCAGTCCGGGGCAAGATGACGAGCTCGTCATCTCGTTTTGGAATTTATTAAACTATGCTGTCTATTCTATTAGATCCTGTAACACTTGTTTGTGTTTTTGTCCGCTCGACCTTGCGCTTCTATCTCTTCTGGGGCTAAGGGGAGTATCGGATCGGGGAATGTGTCGTTCGAAAGGGGGCGACCAGATGAAGACATTTTTGCCATCCGCTAACAACTGTATGGTCACTCATCCAGGACAAACTATCATAGACAAAAATATTGGTGAGCGTTTGAGCACCGCTTACTTCAGTGCAGTTACAGTTGGAAATGCCGTTAAGGGTTTTAAAAAATGTGGGATTGAGACTCATAATCTTCTTGTGTTTAGCAAACATGACTTCGCTGCTTCAAAAGCTACTGACCATGATGTTGGTGATGAAACTGAGAATAATAATGCTAATCCTCAGACCCTGGTAGTAGAAAACCAACATATAAATCCTCCAGAAGAACCAGAACTTATGGCGAATGCTGATTACGATGCGCTAAAGAAGCCTGTTAGTGTTTTTTTTTTTATTTTAAACCATTGCCTAAGGCAACACAATGTGAGAAATAAGAAAAAGCAACAAAGTGAGCTCAAGCATTCTTACAAGCACACCTATCAAAGAAATGTTAGAACAAAGGGAAAAGCTGAAGGATGAACAGGAAACACTTTAAGAAAACAGAGAAGAGAAGCTCGTGAAGCTAAAAAGGGAATAAAAAAACTAAAACTAATTTCCTGTAGGCCTAAGTCTCTAAAATCCAGGCCAAACAGTCCAGTAGCATCAACTTTAAAGGATGGTGTTATAAGATGTCCTGCTTGTGAAGAGGAATATTGTGACCCTCCAACAGAAGAATGGATCCAGTGCTGTAAATGCCAAGAGTGATGGCATGAGGAATGTTCCAATTATGAAAATGGCATTTTTATTTGTGACTATTGTTAGCTGCACAACTAAACACTTCAACATAACGTTACAATGCATTACGCTTAGTTTGATACTTTGTAAGATGTCAAAACACAGTTATTATTTGTTAAACCATGTAACATATTCAAAGGATAGAATAGGTTCAACCTTATTCAGTGTTGTCATCTTGCCCCAGTACTGGCGCAAGATGACAATTTGTTAAAGTTATGAAAAAATAAAATTATCCTTTTTTTTTTATTATTTGAAAAATTAAATGGTAATGTATTTAATACTACAAAGGACTACTCCAACACTTCATGTAAAAATATATATATATATTTTTTATCCTTAAAAATAAATTAATAAACAACAAAAACTGTTAACATAGTCATCTTGCCCCGGTCTCCCCTATACAGTACAATTACTAATGACATGCGATGACTCATAGCTCCTTTAGTTTCATCACTCGTTTTCATGAAAGGACCTGTCTATAATTGGTTGGTAAGTACTTAAAATTTGCCGTTTCTGAAACAAGAGGATTGAGGATTAGAAAGCGAATGGAAATTTCCTCCCCCCCCCCTTTTTTTTTACCGGTAAAGGGGTCTGGGCCATTACCGGTAATAGGACTGCGAGAGAAATTACTGAAAAGTTGCATCCCCTTTCTCTTGCGTAATCCTCTTATTCCAGAAAACGACAGTTTTAAATTCTTTGTGTGGTCGCAACCCACTCCTACAGAAACCGTTTTCCTTCGGGGGAGAGGAGGTCGTGACTCAAATTCAGCATCTACCCCAGAGGTTCCTAAACTTTTTTGCCTCATAGACCCCTTGACAGATTTTTCGGTTTGGGGTGGACCCCTACTTAACTAATATTAAATTTTTGCAAATTCATCAACTTGAATGTGTTTTTGACAGCTGGTATAGAGCTACTTCCTTTAAAAGATTTAAATTTTTTACTGTAGTGAAGTATAGTGTTTAAAACTTAAGAAAACACATGTTAATTAATTAAATTAAAATTTAATTAAAGCATAAAGTTACATAAAATAACTGAGCAACAAACAAATGCTTTTAGTGGGAGGGATGAATCTGGGGATGCAGTAACAAATTTTCAACAATTGACATCAATCTTGTCAGGTTTAACCCTAAATATCTTCCTGGTTATAAGTGTCCAGTCTTTTCTTCTTTCTTTGTTTGTTTTGGAGATTGGCAAGCGCACTGTAACTCCTTCTCAATCGAAAAAACAATTTAAAACTTTCTCAAGATATTTCATAATATGGAATAAATAACAGGTATACCTTTTTAAAGCCATTTCTAAACTTTGCCTTAAGATCTTTGTTAGTTCCTAATTCTTGAAATCTGACCTTTTATTTTTCAAAATGACCATATGAATTCATTGAATACTGTGGTATTACGATAGTCAAAACATTTTTAAACCTAGTTTCAAAATCTAAAAAAGGGCACTTAACGTTGAACGTAGGTTAAAACTTCTTTTTCCAGGTAGATTATGACAATTGAGAAACTGGGAAAATTTTTGCGACGTCCATTATTATACTCCTTTAGCTTAATTTTGGAAAGAAAATTGGAAATGTGGTCCTTGTTTTCATGAAATTTAAGCTGTTGCCTTGTAACTGCTAACTAACCTCATTCAATTTAGTAAATAAATCTGTTAAATAGGTAAGTCTAGTTTCCACTTGATTAAATTTCCTTTTAATATTAAAGTCACGCTCTGGTTTAATGAGAGTCACTATCGTAGACCCTCTTTTATACCTCATGGACCCCCAAATTATTTTTTCGCTGATGTGGACCCCTTGACGGTCGTCATAGACCCCTGGGGATCTATATAGACTACTTTGGGAGTCAGTGACCTACCCCATCATTTAGGAAAGAAAGAATGAGATCTTTTTTAAAAAATTTTCTGCTGTCAAACTTTTTATTTTTTTAATGCTTCATCTTTTGTAGCTTTATCTCAAGCCGTTTAAAAATAATTCATGGATTAATAATTATCAGATTATTAGTGTATATTACAGATTTACATTTTTTATTGATATATATATATATATATAATTAAATACTGTAATTCTGCAAATATAAAAATAATATAATTATTAATTTTAGTTTGTATTATCCCAAACTCTTATGATTATTTTTCTTATTCCATTAAGTATTTTAAAACATTGGATATTCTATTCAAAACTATTTTAGCATATATATATGTTGAGGTGTCATTTGATCTTGGGTCGAAACTACGAGATCTATCACCAATAGTCTACGTTTAGGTCTAATGTTGCATTCGTTCAGCATTTATTATTTATTAATATGCTACGTTCCTGAAATGTACTTCAATGATGAATATGTAAGTACACTATTTCCCCTTCCCCCCCGGGGGGGGGGCGTTTTCAACTTAAATTTTATTAATTTCATTCCTGCTATTCAAAAGCTCAAATTATATTAAATATTTTGTGCACTGATCACAGTTTTATATGTGTGTTAGAAATTCATTATGGTATAAAAAAATATACGTGATGCTAAATGCAAAAAGTTAGCTTATTAGAATTTTTTTTAAGTACATGGCATAAAACGTTTGTATTTATTTATAAAATACTGCTTAAATAAAGAGTTATTAAAATTGAAAATAAAGTGCCAAATTCCTAAACACAGGTGTCAAAGAATTAAAATTTTGTAATCTTGCCATCTTCAGAACAAAAGAAAATCTCTTCCTAATTATTAAAAACTACCACATTTCGTGATCTGGGAGCAAATAAATGAATGTTAGAAATTCATTCACTTTAAAAGGAAATGGATAGTTTATAAGTTTTGATAAAAATCCTTTTTATAATATTAAGAAATTTTAGAATGTGTTAATACATTTGCAAGAGAGAAAGTTTTCCTCTTCCCTCTCTTTTTATAAAAAAAATCTTTCATTTAACTACGTTTTAAAGTCCCGTGAATTACACTTTTGTGTAATCTTTATTTAATTATATTTCTATTAACTCGATTTATATACAACACAAATTATTTTCAACTAGACTGGAATGAGAAAATGAATTGTGTACGAACATGTTGAAAAACAACAGATTGTTCATTATTTATCACTCGCCAAAAAAAAGCGATAAACATAAAATATTTCTACCCTGCAATGTCCTTGAATTCGGAAACTCACCAAACGAGCGATAAAAGAGAACTATAGCTACCCATGCTCGTGTAAAGGTGATCCGACGGAGAAAGCGGCTCTGATTGGTTGGTTCGACACCACACGTGTACCATAATGGCGCCGTATTCTTTCTTTGTTCGTTTTTCTCCCTTTTCTGTTGGTAAGGGTAAGCAGATAGACCTACGCAACAACAAAAAAAAAGGGGTCGTTAATTAAGTTTTTTCTTTACATGTACTTAGATTTGTTTTGTTGGCCCGAGAAACATGATCGTTTCAGTCTTTTTGGACTGGGTAAATTCGATTTGATCTCTGAATCACCGTCTCTCTCTCTCTCACCATTTTTTTTAAATATAAACTATGTGTTTATTTACAAGTTCTCTTTCAACATTTAAAATAATTTCGATAGCCGAATTGAATAAAGAAATGATATATGTGTCGGCCAAGCTGAATTTATTTTAAATTCATGCAAATAACGAGAAAAATGTGAAATACTCAAATATAACCGGTTCATATTACTCAAAAGTTAGTGGGGTTTTTTGCTCCATTGTTTCATTTATCTTTTAAGAGGACTTGGTACCCTTTGAGCTATTATTTTTATTTTTCTATTTAAAAATTATATTTTAGCATTTCATATAATGTTTCTATTAAAAAAAATAATAAAAGATGAAACTTTTTCACATATTCACACAATTTTAAAAATTTTAATTTTTTGAAGAAAATTTGGAAGATTTTAAAATTCTACTCCTTTAGTAATTATTAATTTTTTGACCTAAAATTTTTTTTAATATTCTTAAGATGGTTATAAACAACTTAAGGGATAGATTTTATAATAACTTAATTAGTTTTGGAGGTAAAAAAAAAAAAATGTTGATATGCACACATGCTAAAATTCAACGAAAAAGCCAATATCTCCTACATTTTAATTTTTTTTTAAAAAAAGTATTCAGTTTCCAGCAAAATAGATCTCTAATTTTGTTACATGTTTTATATGTAACTCGCAGGGAAAAAATGAAGTGTTTGGTGAATAATTGTGGAAGGAGTAGCATTTTGAATGCACTAATGCATCGAAAAAACACACAAACTGAGAAAAACCACTTTAAAGTTCATAATTCTGAAAAAATAATTATAGTAAGCTTAAGAAAAAATAAACTTAAAATACCACTTCAAGACATTAATTATATATTTTTCTTTAAAACAATTGCATTTTCGCATTTTTTAACCCATACATTTTTATAAATGGTCAAGTTTTCGAGAGTATTAATTGCTGAATAAAAACTGAAATTATGAATACAAAATGCCTTAATTTAAAAATTTTACACGCAAACATTTCACAAAGAAAAAAATTACATTATTGTAATAATGCCTCGGTATCTGTGCTCTTTATATACTATACACATTCTTTTTTTTATAGTTATTATTTCTCTTTTTAAAATAGATTTTTTTAAAGTTTTTTTTCTAAAAGGAGGAGTGGTCGAGTGAGTGAACATTAACGTCGCACTGTTCAGCTACACGAGGGCTTTCGGCAACGGACCACGTAATTTTGAACCATGGGCAAATGACAAGGACAACACCTGAACTGGCACCCCTTCTCCAAACTACCACACCAAGGGGAGGACGTTTCAGCTCTCGACAGATTTAGCTTGCATCGCTGCCCGACACGGCTGGTCTTCAATGGTACTAGGCTCGAACTCATGACATGTCTGCCATGATCCGATACCTTGACTACTGAGCTACCGCAGCCCTCGCATGTGGAAAAGATGTTCTATGGTATATAGAAGTTAAAAAAAATAAAGAAAATATCTTTTTTATATTAAGTAATGCCACATGGGAAAGAAAGTTTAGGTATTTGAGCTTTTTTATGGTAAAAAGACTTAAGTAATTTTCGTTTGAATTAAACAGACTGAAGTTAGAAAAAATAAAGTAAATATCTTTTATATTAAGTATTGCCACAAGGGAAAGAAAGTTTAGGTATTTGAGATTTTTTATAGTAAAAAGACAAGTAATTTTTTCGTTAAAATTAAATAGACGATTCAGTACTTTTTGGAATTTATTGCATGAAAAGATACATACTAAATAGTTACTAGAGCCCCCCCCCCCCCTCCATCATGTACATTCAACAATTTCTTTTGTATTAAGTTCTTTTTTTTTAAAAAATCTTTTGTCGAAATTACAGTGCACGATATAAAGTGGAAAACGGAGAAAAAAACTTGGATCGGGGGGTCTGATTCAACGATGAGGGGTTAAGGAGTTGGGGGTTATGGAATGTTCCTATGTTTGTTGTACTACTCACTACTCACTTTATTAGTAGTTATCACTTTGGTTGTGTGTGTGTTAAAATGCATTTATTTGGTTATTTATATATATTTGGTTAATTATAATACAAAAAAATAATTATTTTAAGTCTAAAAAATAATCTGACCCAAATTAAATCGTTTCCTCCTCTTTTTTTTTTTTTTTTTTTGTTCGAAAACTTAACACTTTTGTGACAATATTAAGTTTTGAAATAATTTTTCTCCTTTTATCTTCATACCATAAAACATCTTTTCCGCGTAGGTAGATTCGGATTATTAATAATTTTTTGTTCTCCATACAACCGCGATTCCCCCTATTGCACAGACTTTTTCATCCATAACATTTTTCATTTATATTATAATTCAAAATACACTGTGGCACACACAAGGGGGTGGTCCTCTGGTCTGAACCCCCACCCCAGCCCTTGGATTTTTTCCCCCGATTGATTATAATCCATTGTATATTGTAAGTAAAATTTGTTATTAAAATTAATTTTATTAATTAATTCTAATTATTTATTTAGTAATTAGTATTAATTATTAATTAATTAATTTTTCTGTTTTTGTTCCCGAAAATAGACAAAATCAAAAAAATATGTTGGGCGGTGTATTGAAGCATGATACGAGAATGGTGGACTTTCGATTCTGGACCCACCCCCCTTGAAAAATTCCTGTGTGCGCCACTGAAAATACACAATTAAGTTAAATAATGTACAAATAAGCAATAAAAATAAAAGCAATAAAAGTGACAGTTTTAAAGGTTCCACTAAAATACAGTCGGACCTTCGCTAAATCCCCCAAAAGAGTTTGGAATGTGGAAAATTTGTTAAATAGAGATTTATCTTTTAATATACTTCAACACCACATAAAACAAATTTTAAATTTATAAACACTACATATTATGCAAAATGTAATTATTTCCATTTTTTGGTAAATTAATATTTATTTATTTCATATATATCTTACCCATCAAAAAGAAACCTGCAAGGAAAACAAGGGGAAAAAAATAAACATTGTCCAGGAATACACTGTATTTTCAGCTATAAAAAATAATTTTTTAAAACTTAATGAATTTTAATGATATTTTCCGATTTTAAACTTACGAGTAATTTTCAACATGCATTTTT
The DNA here is from genome assembly GCA_019973955.1 of Trichonephila inaurata madagascariensis. Lineage (NCBI taxonomy): Eukaryota > Metazoa > Arthropoda > Arachnida > Araneae > Nephilidae > Trichonephila > Trichonephila inaurata. The sequence continues at coordinate 93,333 of BMAV01009632.1, read as the reverse complement.
TGCAACCAATAATTTTAAGCAACTTTTCCACATGCATTCTGACCGATAAAATCTGTTGACTTTTAAAATTTTTTGTTTCATAAATTACGGCAATTTTATTGCCCTCAGAGTGTTAAAGCCAGATAGCCCTGATAAGTTCAGAATAATTCATCAAAATTCTGCATCTATTTCAGTGACAAATTTTTATTTTTGTTTGTTCAAATAACTTTGAATTGAGAAAACTGTGAAAAGCATGGATATTATTATACTTCTTTTATTAGGGCGCGAAAAAAGCTTTTATTCTTTGAACCAATTACAAAAATTTCGAATTTTACGGAGATGTTTCTGCATTAAAGTTACTTTCGAAACCATATGGAATTCTATAGACATAATTTTTTTGGAAGTTTGGACGGCGAGGTGCCAACTCAGGTGTCATCCTCGTCCCTTGATCATGGTTCAAAGTTATGAGGCCCGTTGCCAATAGCTCTCGTGTAGCTTTAAGATGCGTCGTAAACAATCAATCATATCGAAAACTACTTCTTGCTTATTTATCATTCAGTTGTGAACAACTCTTGTTTTCATAAGACGTTTCCATAATTAGTAAAAATATTTGGAAGACTATTGCTTTATATTTACGTAACACATATGTTCATTAAGGCATTTATTTTGGTTTCTGAAGCAATTTTTGTCTGAGATTCACACATTTTACTAATTTCTTTATTGTATATTACTGTAAAAAAGTTAAAAACTAAGTATTTACAAACTCATATGTTCATTAAGGCATCTACTTTGGCTTCTGAGGCGATTTTTGTTTAGAGATTCACATTTTTTAAAAAATTTTTATTGTATATTGCTGTAAAAAATAAAAAATTATGTATTTATATAATCATATGCTCATTAAGGCATCTACTTTGGCTTCTGAAGCAATTTTTGACTGAGATTCACATTTTTTAAATTTCTTTGTTGTATATTACTGTAAAAAAAAAATTTAAAAATTATATATATTTACATAAACATATGTTCGTTAAGGCATCGGCTTTGGCGTCTGAAGTGATTTTTGACTGAGATTTACGTTTTTTAAATGTCTTTATTGTATATTACTGTAAAAGAATAAAAAACTATGTACCATATTTACTCGAATCTAAGCCGCTCTTTTTTCCAATATTATGCGGCTTAGAACCGAATTAAAAAAAAAATGCGTTGGATGGGGCAATGAGTGTAAATAGTTTAGAACCTGTAATTGCTCTATTTTTCATTTTCCACAAAGACTTGTTAATAATTTGGGGTGCGGCTTAGATTCGAGTAAGTACGGTATTTACATACTGATATGTTCACTAAGCCATCTACTTTGGCTTGTATTCCAAAAAACTGATTTCTAAAAGAATTATAGTTGTATTTCCTTGAAATTTTGAATAAATGTTACTTAATATATAGTAAAGGCGGTGAACTAATGATATATCTCTAGCATTAATAGTTCTTAATTTTTAGCAGTTTGTTTTTATCAATACCCACGCATTTTGTAAAAATTCCATTAAAAAAAACGTGTGATGAACCATAAATTTTTTCTAACTGTGAATATATCTTAGATTTTAATTCATTGTCATTATCACCATTTTCAATACGTTGCTTAGGTAAATAGTTTAAATATCTGGGTAAGATTTTCATGCAGAACGTTTTTTGCTACGATTTTCCTCAAATTTTAGCTAAATTATCTGTTTTCAATGGATTTAAATTGTTATACTTTCCCAATAGGTATTATTTATTGTTTTGAGTCTTAAAAACATTTAGGAAATGCACGAAAAGCCTTAAGCATAGGACTTTTCAGAACACTTGCCTTTACATTCCTAGGCAGATAGATACCTTTAAAACAATTGAAACAAAAACATATTCATAGTCAGACAAAATTCTATTTATGAAATTTTAATTAAACAAAACGGCATTGCATCCTAGGTACATAACATTTTAAGGGAAAAAAATCTTTAGATCAGTAATTTTTGTAACAATCAATGAATAAATCACGTTTAGCAATATCTAATGTATCAAACAATTTTGTCAAATATACTGTACGTTTTAATTCACTGTTATGCATATTTTTGTCCAATATACCTACATATTTTTTTTTTCTAAGTTCAATTCTTTCCTTAAATAATTAAACTATTGGAGATTTGTATGAATCTTTACATCCTAATATGCAAGTTTGTAAGGTGGATAACATACAGAGAATCATTCTAAAATTTTTCCCTAAAAAAAGATTTTTAAATAATTTTTCATCAGTACTTTTTTTAGTATTTTTGTTTATCCATGATAAGTTTTTTTTAAAAAAAATAAAGGAAACATGACAATAAACTATTTCTTGAACAGAGTGACAAAAAATTTTTTAACCCTTTATCTGCCGCATTATGATTTACTGCAATTTTTTTCATGCAATATTCTTTCTTTTTTTTTTGAATCACTACATTAGAAATTAAGGGATATACATAAATAAAATACTCAACTTTGGAAAAATTAATCTGTTAGAGCTAATTAATTAAATTGGTACTTTAAAGTACCGTCAGTCCGCAAAGGTCTAAGATATCCTCATAATACGAAAAGACAGATCGACTTTTTAACGTAGTTTTAACACTTATAAATGCTAAATAACCAGAGAACACTAATATTTGCACAGCACACAATATTTATTTTTAAATATTATTAAATTTTTAAAATTTATTTACTTTTTTTACGCATAAAAACAGCTTTTACACCTAACCACTTCAGGACCGGCGAAAGGAGAAAGAAGCGTTTCACCAGGCCCGCGCGTTCTGAGAGAGTACTCACGCACAGGACCCGGCGAATTTCCCAGCTAAGCCTAATTTCATTTAAAAATGCATATAAAATCTTAAATGCAATCAATTACACTAAAATTTATTTTTTATTATAATTGATAATATCTGAATATACAGTTCAAACATTTTCGCTATATTTAAAAAAACAATATTGCGAATTTTAAAGAAAATGCTTTCAAAAAGTACTCTTTTCGCCATGAGGATTAAAACAAAATAGACGCAAAACTTGCAAAATACTATTTGACAAATATCAAACGATGCGGTTCTAACTAATACAAATCTTTTAAATAACAGCTAATGCATCGTTTTTTATTTTTAATGAATCCTTATAAATCTTTTTGTTCTCTAAGTATCGCTTTAGTTATTATGGTTTTAGCAACTCTAAATGCGATAGCAACGAAAGAGAATAGTTTGTTCTTACTGAATTAAAAATGAGTCACAGTAAGAACAAATATTCTTTTCCTTTAAAAATGAGTCGTCACGTTAGTTCTACGAAGATCTGCTTTTTAAATGTCTTTTGAGTATTAAAATTATATATTGATGAAAATATATATATAAACCATAAATAAAATAAATACTGGAACTATTATTATGAATGTCCAATGGCCAATAAACTAATAACCTTTCCTTCTTTTTCCAACTTAGTCAAAATATAAACAGAGCGCAATAAATCACAAACCCTTAAATGCTCGATTTTCCCGAAAAATCTAAACATGTGCAGTTGTTTCCATTCATAAATATCCGAGATCTAATTTAAAAAAAAAAAAAAAAAACTCTCAGCCGAAAGCACACATTAAAATTCAAAGTTTTGTTAAACATTATCCGAAAAAGAAAAAAAACGGACTTTAACCGCGAATTAGTGCCTCGTAAAAATTAATATAAAAACGTTCCAAACTCTGATCACACCGGTGTGATCATGGGCCTCAGAGAAGTGAATGCGCAATCACATCACCGTGGGCCCTGGAGGGTGAAATGCGTGATCACATATTTATGTTCAAGGTTCTTAATTTGATTATATATTCAAAGAAACAGTTTTTCTTTTCATTAATACACAAAAATTAATTACACGTTGTGCATTTTGAGTGAGGTTTCGAATGAATGTTTTTTAAAGCACTGCATCCTGAGGTAATAAATGCTGTATTAGCATGAACTACTGCACCTTCAGTCTTGTTCAGTCTCTTGATCGTCTTCTTAAGAACCTAACGAAAATTCCAGCAGATAATTTGCTGGGATTTCTTCATCTGAAGAATCATCTGTTAGTACATCACTGATTTCAGATAAGTTCTGTAATAAATCCAAAGCCTCTTGAAGACTGAGCTTCTTTTTTCCAGACATTATAAGAAAAGGGTGTAATAATAATAATAATAATAGCACCTTGAAAATCTTCTATTATTTTTAAATCTCAGTTACACATAAAGAAATTAACCCTCCAAGTGTTCTGCATGTAAAATCCCGTCATTGTAAAGATGCTTTGAAAATGCACCGCACGTATAAATTTGCCTTCAAGTAACATTCTCAAAAACAGTTGAGCCGTATATTTCTGAAATCCTTTCCCCTTTTAAAGGTTTAACATCTTGAAAGATAATTAGGAACGGTGGAAGCCACACAGCAGGACACTGATAGGAAGTTTTATGGCTCGCAGGGAACCCCACCCCGTGTTCTGACCCTGGAGCAATCGTAAAAAATCGGGGAAGAATTTCTTTAGACCCCAGTGTTTGTTTGTTATCTTGATTTGAGAAAACTTTTGAAAAGTCTCAACACATAAGTAAAATATGTTATAATTCCCTTTTGGTTTCATATTAATTTGAAACTGTAACAAGTTGGGGCGTGTCAGGGCAATCCGCTATTTTATATAGTTAGACAAATTACCTTTTTAAGTATATTCTTTCGCTTCATCAATGCTTTCAGTTTTTGAAACATGATTATTTCATTATAAGATGTCAAAAAAAAAAAAAGAAAAGAATAATAATAATTAATAAAACACCGAACACTTTAAAATTTGAAACCTTTTAAACTTTCCAACTACTAATGAATAAATTTAAACTTCATCAAATAATTTAAAACATTTTCTTACACTTTGATAAAAGTAATAAAGAGAAAGAAAAAAGAAAAAAAAACTAATTCAGATTTCAAAGCCAGGTGTCCAGGGAAGTTTACGTACAGAACCTAGTGACATATTGTTAAAATACACCGAATTATATTTGAATTTTAAGTGCTTGAACTTCAGTTTACATCAAAGAGAACATGAATAAAGATTTTCCCACATTTTTTTTTTTTATAACTAGAATGTTTGAATAAATGGTAATCAAAAATATACGGAAACATTTACACTAGACATTTATGCATATAAATAAACATAAAGATCAATTTTAAATTCGAGCTATTCAAAAACATTCAAATTATTATTCAAAAATATATACTTATGCAAAATACTTCAACATTTTTTTAAAGGCTAAGTGAATAAGTAATTAAAATCTGGATGTTTTTTGAAATCTCGACCGTATAAAGCTAGAAATTTCGAAAAAAAATGTACACACTGCGCAGTTAAAAATTATTTACCATAAGTACTAGCAATTCTTTGAGTATAATATAAATTTCAAATTTTATTATATAGCATCTTTAGTATTTTTTAATATATTTCGAAAATTTCATACAATTCAGTTGAAAACTGCATGTTAAGAGCAAAAAATATGCTAAAAAAATTGATGAATATACAATAAATTTTTACATAGAAGCAAAGTTGAGAAGCTAAACCGTAGGAATGAAAAATTATGAGTATATCTAAAATAGTTTTCGAAATATTTATTTTAAAGTTCAGAAAATTTGGGCGTTATGTTATACTTAATATTAATTAAATAGTTAAAATAATATGTTAATAATAGTCATGTAATCGTTTGACGACGCATTCATATACTAATAAATATTATAATGGTTATTGATGCGAATGTCAAGAATTTTATGTAATTTTAATTTCAGACATTAAGATATTGATGAAGAAAATATAAAACGACCGTTTAAAATACATGAAAAATGCAGTCTGCAATAAAATGATCTTGACAAACAAAGTACGGCATTTTCACTTACTATGGCAGAGCCGGCTAAGGCAGGGGCGATCTGGAAAAACAGAGATCCGCGGTTTTGACGGATGCGGCTCTAGCTTTTAAAGTTTTCAGGAAAAAAATATAAAAATTACAAATGCAAAAATAAGTCTTGTAATTTTCCATACATTTTTATAACAACAAATTGTGGAATTGGCTTCCAATACATTGTTGTGTTTAACAATATCTAAGGTAACCAACCCTACTTTAAATAGATTTGTACTACTTTTTCGTAACCGTACTCCTTTTAAAATTAATTCGTGCAGCCAAAATACACCTTTTGTACTCTTAAAAATTTATATAAACTATAACGGTTAATTTTAATTTATGCACACACACACAACTTGTGAAATGTTCATATTTAACCATTTCCCTCCAAACAGTTTACATGAAAAAAAAAGTTTGGACTCCCTCATTCATTAGGGAATTGTATAAGATTCCAACATTAAGTTTTATTTTTCGTCGAACAGGGTTGAGAGGTAGTTTATCGTGCTTCCACACCACAGGTCCGGGTTCTATTAACGGGTTGGGCAAGGTCGACTCTGCCTTTCATCCCCACTGCAGTGGGTCGATAAATGAGTACCAAGCTTGCTTGGGGTCTTAAACATTGAAGGTCTCATTGCAGACAGACTACCAAATCGGGACATATGCTCATACACCTCAGCACCCAATGGTCACATATATTGGGATGGGCATGGTAGTTCCTGGCCCTCATGGGCTGTTGTGCCACCGAGTTTGAATCTTAAGTTTGAGGATTGCCTCGCTTTGAGGATACCCCTTAGATAAACATTTATTTCCAATCATTTGCAAATTAAACATTTTTCTTTCAATTATGTTTGGTTCAGAAGGAACTTTGATTTTTCAAATGTATTTGCTTAATAACATGTATATTTGTGTATTATATTAAAATTTTGATCTATCCAAAATTATATGTTTTTTGCTTCTCTAAAAGCTTTTAGGATTTTAGACCTGATCTTACAATCCATGTACGTTTTGTAGTAGTATATTTAAAAATGATAAAGACATTTTTATAACTGTGTGAGTTTTTATGCCTCGTTTATAAATATAAGAAATTGCTTTCAGCTACTGTTTTTAAAATGTACTGAAATAAGTGGAGGAATAGGATGAATATTTTTGACTGCAGTAAGATATATTTATATTTCAGTTTCTTTACAATTTTAATAGAAGTTGCAAGCAAATTTGTGAATAGTTTGATATTGAATATAAACTCATAGGGTGTTTAACAGTGAAGTGTTTTATTTTGATACCAGCACACACTAAAATAAGGCTCATTTGCAGTTATAGGATCAACTTCAGTGATATTTAAATTTTCAAAAATAGTCTACACGTACGAAAACATTCTTTCAAAGCCATACACCACATTTCATACTATGCCTTCCCCACAGCAGGTAATATTTGTGTATTCTCAAAAAATTTAATACAGGATATATTTCCAAAGGTTAAAACTGTTTTTAAAATTTGGTATGGATACATTGTGAAATTGTCGGTTAACTTCACTGAACAAAATTGTGTTTTAAATGTACTGTTTTGAAAGACAAAATGAATTGGGGAGAACTTTTTCTCACAATATATATATATAGAATTTGTAATGACTGAACTGTGTGAAAATGTAGTTATCTATGTGTGACAATTTTCCTTGTAATAAAAGAAACAGAAAGATAAAAAATTAAACTTGAGTAGAAAATGGTTAGTACTGTCACGCGCATTTGAAGAAAAAGTATATCCCCCATTAAAATTAAAAATTATTGACTGAATGTGTGTTATGTCCATCACAAATGCCGATGTAGAGAAGATATTTTTATTTAATACAAGAAGTTCGAAAAAGAGAGCATTAGAAATGAAAATTTAGATTTTTTCCGAAAAGTATTCATTTAACATAAAAATATCATTTATATGATTTAAATTTAAATAAATTAAAAGTATTGAAATCCTTTTTTATGTTATTTTAAATTAAAAATATAATTGAATCGAGAAAGATCGGTTTTATTTCATAAATATAATCATCGTATGAATATCACCGTATGCACCATTTATTATCTTACTGTAAAAAAAGAGATCGGGCCTTTACTCTTTTTACCTCATTACTTTTTTAAAAAAACAGGAAAGTGAGCGCGTTTTCTTACTCTCATATTCAAAAGTGAATACAGGATGCTTTTTTCTGGTTCAAATCGCAATACCAAAATAATTTTTTTTCAATATTTTTTTTTTTTTTTA
>BMAV01009632.1:69165-85096 GCA_019973955.1 Trichonephila inaurata madagascariensis | reverse complement strand
TTTTTTTTTTTTTTTAATTTTTAAAAATGACAGAAAAATAAATTTTGTTTGAAGAAAATATAATTATTTTTCAACTTCTAACACGCCATTTATTTCATTTTTTTTACCCTTCATTTTGTTTTAATTTTACTGTAACTGAACATATCGGGAAAACAATCAAGTGGAACTACAACTTTCATACAAGATTGCTCAAGGCAACTCTTCTCTTAACAGCTAGCTGTAAACAAGTGATATCTTAGTTCTCCCTTGACAAAGAGGCCGAACTAAGTCATAAAATTGTCCCCGTTCGACCTCTCAAGTTTTAAAACGGGGAAAGGAATGAAGTCTGTTGCATTTTTGAAGGAGATGGCAAAATAAAAGTAAACGCTTTCGGAATGATTTTTCAAGAGGAAGCAAACCACCCGGAGGGCTAAAATGCTGTTAAGTTTTGCAATAAGTGTAGATATTTCATTTAATTGTGTGTGTAAAAAAAAAAAACAGAAGCTCAGATTCAAAATTCAAAATTTTTTAAAACGTTAAAATAAAACAATAAAAAAGAAAAATAAAAAAGTTAAGCTAAAAAGAAATGCCAAAAAAAAAAAAAGCATAAGTCTTACGCACTATAGTGATGACTCTACAACACAACAAAAAACAACAATAAATCACACGGACGGAAATAAAAACATAAGTTCTTGCTCCAATACCCGTGTGCTGTCGGTACTAATAAGTACCACAGAGTTATTCAACTGAAAAATTAATTATATGCACTGTTCACTTAAAATAAATAGTAAAATCTTTTTCTTATAGGTCTTCATTAACATACGAATAAAAAAGACCCTTACCTTTTCACATTAACTACTTTTTTGGAACAAAAATGACCATCTTCGCAGTCCAATCAAAATGTCATCTGAAACGCAACTTCTGCTATAAAAATTTGCCTTCCTCGCTAAAATACTCATCATAGAACCCGTGTTGTTATATATCTTCGAGGAATGGATTTAAAAGAATATTCCTGCTAAGTATCATCAGAGTATTCGTAAAAATAGTTAGTCTATGTAATTTTAAAGTGAGTGGAACTTATAAGTACCGTCGGTAGACAAAGGGTTAAAGATAAAGAAAAGAAAAATCTAACATTTAGTGGTTTTTTTTCAGAATGAGAATAAATGAAAAAAGAAAAAAAAAAAAAAGAATGTGGGAAAACATTCTTGAAAGATGAATAAGAAGTTAAAGATTTTAAAATAAGATTAAAAATGAGAAAGAAAAGGTAATCGCGTTCTGTAAGGGGCATTGCTTTGAAAAATGAAAATGATCCCCAAAGTTTTGGAGATGTGATACATCTACAAATCATTTCCACCTAAAACATTGTTGTATCAGAGATACTCGAGTCTAAAGGTCGCCAAAGTGGTGGGCCGCGAGAAAATTTCACTGGTCCCTAGAAAAATCTGGAATATACGAATTTATCACGTTATGTTTCAAGATGCATTGAAACATAATTTAGTTCATAACAATACGTGAAAAATTATAATAACGCTACTTCATAGGATAATGCCGCGGTAAATAAGTCGTACTGCTGCAGCTGCATTGTTTTAGCTACATGTTTTGTCTCGTCTCGTTTCGCATTCTACTGTTTCACTCTCCTGTATGTCACATATGTACATCAGTTGAAGCATTTAAAGGTGGGCTTACGGACATATTCAGTTCAATATAAGATATATTTAATATATATTCGATCTCAGCTTGTAATAAATACAGTTCTTCGTCTTGCAGTAACAACGTTGGATCCAAATATCCATAATCTTTATTCAAGTAAGCAGGAACATCCATTACACTAGAAATGTATAATGCTAAAAATTTGATACTTTAAACCATTTTTTAATTGTATTGTTTTTACCGTTCTTTTTTTTTTTTTTTGTTTATTTTATTATGGTTTATTAATAAAGTTTTCATAATTTGGTTACAATTAATAGTTTCATTTTATTAACTAGGTACATTTTATGTGTTCTTACATCACAATTTTCTTTATAAATATACTTAACACTTAAAAAATCCTATTAGTGGTCCGTGGGATTTAAATAATGGATTTACTGGTCCGTGAGGTCAAAAAGTTCGGCGACTGCTGCTTGAATCGGTTCAACACTCTCCCTTAACTCCTACATCACACTAACGTAAATATTTTGAATTTCTACAGATTTAACGCGCATCATTACCGCATCGCGATATGTCATTAGTGAAATCACGTTCAGGTAACTCATTGAAACATCAACAACCATGAACAAGCAATCATTGCCACTTTGCTATTGCGGTCATTTAAAACAGTGTTCCGCAACCCCTGGTCCGCGGACCGGTACCGGTCCGTGGATCAAATACTACCGGTCCGCAAAAGAAACATTAAATTATTTCTCTTTTATTTACTGAGGTATATTTTTCTTAGGTTTGGGCTATTTTTTTATGAAAATCATTTAATATTCCTTGTTAAATCACTTTATATTCATTTTTGGTGTAGCTATATTTTATTCAGAAGTTACGATTAAATACAATTAAATTAAAATTATTAAATCAAAAGTCTAAAATATAAACAATCAACATCCTCCCCCTCAGCGGGTGGCGGTAAAATTAACATACGTTGACCGGTCCCCGGCGATAAAAAGGTTGCGGAGCACTGATTTAAAATATAAATAGCAGCAGAGATGCTTTGGGTGGTCGATTTCTGAAGCTTTGTCCATGTGTAAAAAACAAATGAATATTTCTTTAAAAAAATAATACTTTATAAAAACAAAAGGGTGAGATAAATAAAATACTGGATGGAAAAGTGCCAGGCTCTATTTGCTTCACCAGTTGATTATCCAATGACTGCCTGCTAAATTTAGAGCAGCTCGCACAGGGTGTCAAGGTTTTATTTTAAAGAAAACATTAAATTTTACAAAACATAATAATATTAAGAAAAAAAATTTCATATTCAAAGATTTTCTTTTCTTTTTGCTTGATTTTACAAGCTTGTCACCTCATTCCATCGGGTGACAGACAAATGTGTAATGTTATGTCAGATTTTCATACACATGTGTAATGATCATCTCTGGAAAAAACCGAAAAGGTGATGGTAGTTAGAGTTGTAAAATAATAAAAATTAAGTGATAAGTAATAATTAGCAGACCGCACGAAAAACATCCAGTGGTATAAGAAAATCGCTCTACCCTACTTCAAAATCTTCCTGCAGAATACTCGCACCTTCTATAACCAAAGAGATCGAGGGAATAAAAAGATGAGGATGTGTCAATTTAGGGAATCAGTTATTATGCAGAAAAAAAGAAAATTTTTTATTTTCATTATTAAAAAAAAGCCCATTAAAGTATTTTTCTTTACAAAATAAGTAGTGTTTATTGTACGGTATTGTATGATAACCATCAGTGGCGCACACAAAAATTTTTCAAGGAGGGGGTCCAGGGTTGAAAGTCCACCATTCTCGCATCATACCTCAATACCCCGCAAAACATATTCTGTTGATTTTGGGAACAAAAAATAATAAAAAGTAATTTAATTAATAATTAACATTGAGTAATAAATAAAATTGGTAATAACAAATACTTAATTAAATTTTAAGTACTATATACATAGGATTATCATCAATCGAAATAAAAATCAAGGGCTATGGGGGGGAGGGAGGTAGTCTAGACTCGTGGACCCTCCCTTGTGTACGCCACTGATATCCACCTGAAATTATTGGTAGACGGTATGGTTTTCAGTATACAAATAGAACAAGTATTGAATTGTAATGAATAAAAACATTTGAATATTTAGGAATTTTATTGAAATTAAAAACAAAACAACGTACATATTTATTGATGAGTCTAAATAAATTATATATGCTCTAAAATTGCTTCATTATGAATAATATATTATAATACTTAATTTTTGAAGATAGGTTTAAACATATACATCATCATTTTCTTCGTCATCCATTGTTGCGTTATCATTTGACATAGAGGTGGAGCTTTCAAGAGATATGATATTCAAATCACTCTTCATTATATTTATTAAATTTTTCTTCTATTCTACTCTCTTCCGTCCATCTTGACGTATATTGAAACTTTAAACTACTCAATTGCTTCTTTAAATCCTCGACATGACAACTTGTTCCTTTTTCCAGCTCTTTTACCAAATACTGATATGGTTGCTAAAAACTATTCTTCCCAAACTATGCTTTTCCAGCACTGGCGTAGCTAGTTCTGAATGGGCCCTGTATCAAGATTTCCTTAGGGTTCCTTTTCAGATATGAGCGCCCTGTTAGTGGGACTGTAGTTACACATGTTGCGGCACATGTAGCTTGGGGCCCCGTATCAATGATATGATGGTAGCTACGCCCCTGTTTTCCAGCTCTTTTATCAAATACTTATATGGTTGCTAAAAACTATTCTCCCCAAAACGATGCATTATATATACAATTTTTGTCTTGTAATAAATAATGTATTAGAATACATCTCTAAAACGAAATAAGTAATTTTGAATAATAATTAGACAAATTCGGGTGAAATTGTTTTCTCTGTAAGACATGTTCTAAAAATTAATCTATATCATAAAGTAGCAAAATGTAGCAGGAAAAAAGAATTGTTTCCAAGAGCTTTACAATAAAGATAGCAACCATAGCTTAATATTTCTTAAAAGCTAAACAAAATATCTATTGTTCATTAATTTTTATGATATTTGAGTACATATCTAAATTTGTCTTGGCTACCTGAAATTGTTAATATAGTGAAGGGGAAAAAATATCTAAAATAGTTACATACCTGAAAATGAAGGTTCATAACTAAATAAACTAACAAATAATTTATTTTAGCACGAAATTACTCTAAAATTGCCAACTCTCTAATACTAAATACATCAGTCTGCAAGATGTAAGTATACTTCACTGTAATAAAGAATTAGGTTTGTTATAGAGTATTTAATATATATGTGTGTGTAATATATCCTGAAATCACTTAATATTTTTAAAAAATTTTGGCAGCTTTTAAGCGTATTTGCCCCATTGTATGACGTTCTCGAAAATAATAACATCGAATCCTGTACTTCCTAATTATTTGACAATAGTCAATGTCATTCTCAAGAAATTAAGTTGAAGAGATTCAGGACAAATCTCTCAATTTAATTTTTCGATTTCGGCTTTCATGGAGATAACAAACTTACCGAGATAGAGCAGCCAATTTGTTAGTGAAACCAAATAATAAAATCATCAGAGTCATTTAAATGCATACACTTACGCAGGATGGGGGGCTATGGTAGTAGCGACCAAGACTTTCATGTTTAAATTAAAAAAAATTTATATTTAAATAAAATTTTACTCAAATAAACATTTTGTATTTCTTCAAAAACCAAAAACTACGGAATATATTTTTGCTTTTGTGGCTCGATGCAAGAACAAACATGTGGCCACGGTAGCCTAGTGGTCGGGGTCACGGACTCGTGGCTTACATGTCTTGAGTTTGAACCTAGTACCGCTGAAGACCCGTTGTGCAGAGGAAACTGATGCACGTGAAATATATCGAGGCTTAAATGTCCTCCCGTTTGTGTGATGTGGAAGTTAGGAGAGGGAGTTGCCAGCTCAAGTGTCGTACTCGTCATTCGACCATGGTTCAAAATTGCGAGGTCTGTCACCAATAGCTGTCGTGCTTAAATACAAAATAATAAAATGTTCTTAGTTCCAGGAAAAAGTTCGCAAAATAGAAAAAATCGCTAAATAGAGGTTTGTTAAATGGAGGTCCGATTATATATAAATTCTTAGATTTCTTACAACAAAATACACCTAATTTATAACTCCCTTTGTAGATTTTAGTATTTGCAAGTTATGTTTTTTCTAAATATGTAATGCGATATAAAAAGAAATGCAAAACATAAAAAGTCCTACCTTTGAAGAGTTCCCAGTAGGCGGTGAGAAACATACTTCTTAAAAAATTGTACCAAAAAATGGTCTTAAAATTAAATTTTAAAAAAATGGCCCTACAAAGGGTTAACACAATCCTGTAGTGCCATACTGATGATACTTTTTATATCTACATGTGATTTTAAGGCTAACAAACCAGTTAAAATCGAAACTTTTTTTTTGTTAAAATTTTCCTAGCCATAAAAAAAACCGGGTTTCCCCGAAAAACCGAAAGTAATACATCTTTTCAAGTAATAAATAATTTGATTTTTCTACTATTATTTATAAGGAAATTCTAGTGTAATTTATTTAAATTCAAATCAAAAGAAAAATTATATTGTATGAATGAACGTGTAATGTTTAAACAATAAATACCTAACATTACAGCAAAATAAATGGAGTTTTTGAGTGTCAATATATATATAAATTTAAAATGACAGGAAACAATAGTATTTTTTTACCGTGGTACGCATTTTGTGTTGTATAACTGTGGAAATATTAAATAAATTTCTTAAATATCCTGCACACATTCTGTACTGCAGAATTTTTAAGGAAGTACTTAATGCACTTGCGTGGATTTAACCCAGGTCAACAGACCGTAAAAGAAAGGAGGTAATTTCTGTAGCAAATTATGTTCCTCAATGAAATATGACCTGTTGGACGCATTAGTTTTTTCCCTTTACACATTAAAAAGATATATATATATATATATATATATATATATATATATATATATATATAATATAGTTTTATATATATGTTTTAAGTTACTTTTCTATTTTTATCACATGGTGAATTTTCAATAATAAAGCTATGTTATTTTGTATTTTTTATACAATTTTTTTTAAAAAAAATATAATGCATATTTTTATTTATTGTTCTTGGTTTATAGTTCCTCTATATTTATAGAACAGTTTTTTTTTATATAATTTTAAAATAATAGTCTATTTAGATTTATTCTTTATCAAATGACCGGTTATTAAGAGAATCCAGTATACGATTCAATTGACAAAAATCGGTCAAAAACTCAAATAAGATATTTTAGCCTAAATTGTTTTCTATATAATTTTTTTATCACCTCACAAAATTTGAAAGCTGTAAGTTGAAAAAAAAATTAGAGTTATGATAACTTTAATGTTCGTTTTTATTTACATCTCAATGGCAAATAAAAACTTTAAAAGGATTTATCTCCGAAAAAAAAAAAAACTCATTTATCTTCATTTAAAATGGTAAGGCTTTTTTTCTGTTGAGCCAAATGCTTTGAAATTTTTTTAACCTGTTGATATAAGTACATGTAACAAAAGTTGGTATGCGTTTTTGAATCAAGCAATACTTATTTTTTAAAAAATAGTTGAATTTAGAATTTACACATTATTCAAGGTATTTTCAATAAGCATTCAGAAAAAAAAATATTTTACACATATCAATTATTTTAACAGAAACCCATGCCAACTTTTGTTATACATAGCTTGGCGTATTTATAAATTAAATTTCATGTATGTACTTCAATTATAGTACAAGGCAGTAGCTCACATAGGAATTTTTCTAGGGGGGGGTCCAGGGTCGAAAGTCCACTATTCTCGTATCATGCTCCAATACGCCGCCCAAAAAATTCTATTGATTGTATCAATTTTCGGGAACAAAAAACAGTAAAAAATTAATTATTGAATGAATAATTAACATTAATTAATAAAATAAATTATTACTAACAAATACTTAGTTAAATTTTACGTACTAAATACATGGAAGAATAATCAATCGAAAAAAAAAATCAAGGGTTTTTGGGAGGGGGGTCTGGACCCGAGGACCCCTCCCCCCTTGTGTGTGCCACTGGTAGGAGGAGTAGCATTTTAAAGTCCCCATAAATTTTAAAACTTTTCCTTAACAAATTAAATAGTTAGTCTTCAGTAGTATTTTTAGCACACACACAAAAACGGTTGAATGTAACTCGAATACATTGGTTACAAGCACAGAAATATTATGAAAATACCATTAAATCAAATTTTTTTTTATAAATCGTACCATGTCCCCCCTTAAGGCTGTCTTCATCAAATGTACGACAGCCTGAACTAAACACGCACATTTTCAGACAGAAAAATGTCTCAATTTTCATGAAAATTTGCAGCATACATGACTTTACCATTTAATTTTTTTAAAAATTCAAATTATTCCATAAATATTTATTTTTTTCGTTTTAACAAGTAAAAGGAGAGCTAGCTCATTTAGCATTGTGGTAGAGGAGAAAATTTGCTAAACACATTTTATATGAGAAAAAATTACAGTTTAAAAAAACTAAAAAACACCCTTTTGTAATTAATTGAACTAAATTATAACTTTATCTTTTAGTCACCAAATCTGGAACTAGTCACCAAATCTGGAACTAGTCACCAAATCTGGAAAAGGGATCTGGAATTAGTCGCCAGATGCGAGATGGTATCTGAAAATGAGAAATCGTTAGTCCTGATGATCCTGATCAGGACAATGGAGCAAAATTATTTAATTCTTGTATTGTCATCTGTCCTCGACAAATGAGCAAAATTTCGAATTAATCTAACCTTTTAAAGTGGTTGAAAATTCAGTTCAAAGATTCCGTGACGTACAAATGAAACTTAAAAAAGGGTGTTAAAAATGGGTCATTTCAGATGAAAAGCAATAGTAGTATGATGAAATACGTTGCTCTCTATAAGATAATGAAGCCAGAATATAATATTAATATTGGAATACTTTTTTATCTTAAAAAATGTTCCAAATCTGGTCCCTATCCTTTAATGATACAAGAAGACAGCCTTACCGAAAACGGCGATTTTTCAAGCTGTTTGATTTAAATTGTATGAACGATATAACTAAATCATTCGTTTTTACGCTAAAAGTGCAATTAAAACTTTGAATTATGAAAAACACGGTTATCGACAGAAATTCCCTATAAAAAAATATGATAAAGAAAGTATAAGCGTACTTGATTTTTCCTGTGAATCCGAAAGTTGCCTCCCTCCCACAATCTTCGATGTACGACGCCTATTTACTCCTCCTCTTCCTTTTCTCTGACTGTCATCCTAGAGACAAGGAAAGGTTTCCAGAATTTGAATTTATCGCGTTTTCTAAAGCAGAATTGAAACGGCGACTTAAATCACACTATGACAATCTGGCCAGATAAATACATTGATTTATCTTATCAATGTTAGCTTTCTCTCGGTGTTTTCTCTCACTGATTTCAACTTAATATTTTGTTAACTAAAAGTGTTTTATTTCTATTATCTTTATGTATTTCTTAAATTTAACTTTCATGTTTTTACGGTAATGTATTTTTAATCGCCATTGGATAAATAATAAGGTATCCGAACACGTTCGGAGTACTTTTCTTTTCTTTTTTTAAAATAGCAAACTAAAACATTAAAAATGCTTTTTTTAGGAATCAATACCACAGTAAATACTAATATTTAACAAACAATACTTAAAATGTACATATATATCTAAATTTTACAAAAATCACAATTATAAGCGAAATTTTAGCAATATTTTTGAAAAACTTCAAAGCAAAAAGAGAAAAAAGTAATAAAATTAGATCAGTAAAAGTCGATGCATTTATCTAGAAAATGTACTAAAATTTTAATGTTTTAATTCAATTTAAAAATTTTAGAGCTGATCACGAGTCAAATATTATTAGAAATGTGACACATTCTTTATGAGACCATCAGTTAAATAACAGTCGAGAACACTCAAAAAATATTCATACACAATAAGAAATATTTTAGTACATTCTCTGGAAGTAATATAAATATCAGGTTCAAAAAGTTTTATAGGAATTCATTTGTAACATTTTGAGTTATCAGATTCGCCATGATAGATTTTGAACAAATTAAATGCCCACTTCTGGTAGATTAAAGGCCCACTTCCAGTTTTTCTAGTTTCATAAAATGGATTGTTACTTGGTCTCTAGGTAGCGTAAAAACAAAACAAAGTATGTTTTAAAAGCCAAAAAAGGTAGCTCTGTTCAATGAAATGAAATACCTATATATATGTATAAATGTGTATGAGTGTGTTTTGACCGAATTGGAACGTTTCATCATGTTAGGATACTTTAATAACATCCGAGTCACTCAAAATTGCAAAGAATAGAGGTTAAAGCCCAACAGGCCTAGGCACTCTGCGACTCTCCAACAAAATTTTTTTTTTACCATAACTAGTTAGAGTATGCGTTCTCTTTTGCACGGGTGACATTTTTCAAATAAAACATCAATCTCTCAATCCAACTTGAGTAGAGTAGAATTTTTTTTTTAATATGGGTTCTCGTTTAACTAGGTACGAGACGAAATTCAAAAATTTAAAATAAATCTTCTAAATGATTTGAAGCGAAGTTTCGACAAGATAAGTCTTTGCAACTATTCGTTCGGAAAAGGATTGTAATTCTGCTACAAAGAGTATACTGATTGTTAAACATATTTTTAACTATAGACTATGAAGTCATGTGACGAAGTATTATATCAGCATCAATGAGAAAGCCGCTAACCTTTCTCTCCTTTAAGGTATCCGAATACGTTCGGAACCATGATTTGCAAAAGCGTATAAATGGATAATATTTATGATATTTAGTGTCACTTAGATTAGAAAATGTATATAAAATTGTTCTAAGAATATTATAACAATAAAAAATAATTTAGGTACAATATTTTGACAAAAAATGATCATAGAATGACCCATTTTCAAAATATTCTTCTTTTGTGAAAAATGCTCCTACTATAATAATATGTTGCCTGTTTATAGCTCAGACCTTTGTACAGAGGCTCAACTAGAATTTTTGAAATGTGTAACTTAGATGTGGGTTTATCCATGTTTTACGACAACACAGAGGGGAGAAATATTAAGGAAAAAACGCCGATAATTATTTCAATGGGTTGTAACTCTGAAAATAATGTGAATTTTTCAAAAAAAATAGTTCAGACTCTCTGGAGAAGTCTTTACTGTATATAAGCACACACACACATAATATTATTATTTTAGAAGCATTTTTTATAAATGGAGAACATTTTGAAAAAAAGTTATTCTAAGTTACTTTTTTGCCAAAATATTGTATTTACATAATTTTTTTTTGTCAAAATGTCCTTAGAACAATTTTATACATGTATTCTAATCTAAGTGACACTAAATATCATGAAAATTATCCATTGATGCGCTTTTTTAAAATCCCGGTTCCCCGAATGTAGTCGGATACCCCCCTTAAGCCTGTCTAATAGAAAATTCAATTCAGTCATAAAAAAATAACTGATAGGACAGGGGCGGGCAAACTTTTCCTGGGTACGGACTACTTCTAAATTTTTCTAGATGTTGCGCTCCACCAGTGGCGTAGGTGGGGTGAGCTAAGAAAAAGGTCTGCAATATTTATTATTACCTTAATAATAAATACGGAATATGTACTTGTGTCTACATAACTACAATAAAATATGTATATATATACCCTTAAGACCAAGTGTAAAGCAAAACGCAAAATACACAAGCATAATAATAATAATAGCCACTGATATAATAATATCAAATGATGCTTTTATTATCGAACTATTCAAAATACATTAAAAAATAAATTTCAAGCTAGTTCTGGCAGTTATAGTCAGTAGAAGACTTAGTCTGCATACTGTCAGCCAATATTGAAAATTTCGGAAAATAATTACTAACTGCTAATACTAAGTGCTTAAGAGGTCCCCCCAGAATGCCCTAGCCATCCACTTACTGCCCACCCCTGCGATAGGAGATTAGAGCCCGAAAGGGCTAATCCCTCCATTCTGTTTTCCTCAACGACCATTAAGGCTGTATTTGCGTCATGTGAAAAGATAGGACCCAGATTTGGAATATTTTCTCAAATACTAATGTTCTCAAACATTTATATTTACTCTGGCTTCACTATCCTATAGAGAACAGTATATTTTATCATACTATTTTATATTTTTATCCCAGTTAATCCATTTTTTTTCTGGTGTAAAATATATTTCGCATTTTTTCTTCTATACCGTAATGCTAAATTTGAGCTATCCTTTTATACGTTGAAATGAAAAATTGCTGATTTATGGAATATATTTTAAATTTTTAAAAATGCAATATTATACATATACAAAAAGTTACAAAATTTTCATGATGATTGAAACTTTTTTTTGTTTGAAAAAGTGTTCCGAGTTTAGTTCAGGCACTTTTACATTGAGCGAAGATAACCTTAAGAAAAAAGAAAAAGCTGTGTAACTTGGTTCATTGGTTATCTAATAAAAAATTTGTATATAAGCTGAGATTCCCTGCATTTAATTTTGATAGCTTCCTACTTTCTGTTTTCAATTTTAACTAATTCTGCTCAAAATTTTTTCTTAAGTCTGATGAGTGGTTAATAGGGGTTACTCTTTAAGGTATCACGTAATTGCACTTCGTTGCCATTGACGACAAGCTGAGATACTCCCCCCACTTTTTTTTTCTTTCTAAAAGGTGAAATGTTCATTTTGCATGCTATAAATGAAATATCATTTGTATCGACGGGTTTCTTGATGGAACGATTTAATAATTTGCAAATATATTATAAAGTATAAATATTTTTAATTGTAATTTTTGTTATACGCAAATATTTAAAAAATTAGTTTTATTTAAAATAATGATGGAGAAACACCCAAAAGTGTTTAGAAATTAATTTTAAAACATTATTTTATTGAGGTATCGACAGCCGAGAACTCATGCTATCAAGCTCAGTCGATCCACTTGTTCGATTCCTAATCCCACTATAAAAACCTTTTGTGTAGCCAGGCTTAAGGCACGTTAACTTTGCAGGGGCTCAAAGTCTTCACACTACCGTGACTCAAATTGATTAATTGATTGAATATTAACCGCGGAAACTAGGCAGCGAGACAGAAAAAAAAATTCCCTCACACAGAAATGTTTTTGGCTGCGTATTTTTTAAAAAAATACAATACGGTATCCTAGCGCATGATTTCAATCAAAATAAGGTCAAAGAATTAGATACATCCACATGAGGAATGCTTACAGTTTTTAAGCGTAAAACTCAAAATTCTTACACGGTATAAAATATGAAATTTTAAGTGCACAAGATATAGTCGGACCTCTATTTAACGATGCCGCTAAATCCAGGGAAAAAAATTCGTTTTGTAGAAAATTGTTAAATAAAGATTTATCTTTTGTTATATTTTAGGTACCACATAAAACAAATTTCAAATTCATAAACTCTATATATTACTAAAAAAGTAATTATTCACACCTTTTTTTTGTAAATTAATATCTATTTATTGTATGTTTCTTACCCATCAAAAAGAAATCTACCAGGAAAACAAGAGAAAAAAAAAGCATTGTTTGGAAAAACACTGTATTTTCAACCTTAAAAAAGAATTTGATATTAAAATTGATGATTTTTTTAATGACATCTTCTAATTATAAGCTTACAAGTAATTTTAAACATACATTATTTTATAACCACTAATTTTAAGTATAGACTACCACATGCGGCCATACATTTACTCGTAATTGCCGAGAAAACCTGTTAATTTTATTTTGAGTTCGTTGAAAAATTATGGCAATTTTATCGCCCTAGGTGTGTTAGGCACCTTGGTACACTAAGGTCATTGAGCATTATAAAATGTATTAAGAGAAAGAATAATTTAAAATATCCAAAAGTATTTAAGAAATAGGTAGAAAAAAAATCGAATCACAAGAGAAAAAGTTCGTTAAACAGAAAAAACACTTCGTTATTTAGAGGCTATTTTACGAAGAAAATAATAGAATGTGCTTGGTTCCTGGAAAAAGTTCGCAAAATAGAGGTCCGACTGTATATCTTGAGTATCGACTCTTTGGGAATTTTTGTGTGCATGACGTATCAGAACTTCTTGAAGAAACCTGAAATTTATTGGAATTTAGAATCCAATTAATTCGTGATATATAAGTAATTTTTCAAATTTCATATATTGTTTGTGTTTACACACACAAATACATTAATATGGAAATGCTTTTGATAAAAATTTGTTAAATAAATATATTTATCTTAATTTTAATACTCTAATAATGTTCTTTAATTTTCAGAAACTAACTCCGTTTTATGTCCTAGTTCTTTATTTCCAATAATGTGAATTCGCATTACACAGCATTTTTTAAAAAAAATTAACAACAGGGATTCCTGCACATTTATTGATTACTTACTTGATTATATAAAAATAAATTAATATAATAGTTGAGCTTGAAATCAAGAAAAATATATAGTTATTTTTACTTTGACAAAACTCTGTTTTGTGATTCGTCATCACACAATAAGCAATTCTATAATTGTCAAATATTTGATTTCTATTGTTTCTATTGGATGAAGAATTTTCACACAAGCAACTACAAAATATCTTTTATTTCTCTATAAAAATTTTTTCTGATTACTATATAACACACAAAGAAATTGCAAAATAACAAGCATATATTTTTTGACCGTTTTTTAAAAATTTTAGATCCATTTGTTATTAAAGACTCTAAAATAAGAACTCCGTATGACCATATATTAATTTCGAACCTTGTTTATCCCTCAATTGCCTACAAATTTCATCATATTTTCTTCCTACAGCCTTATGCACGTACAATAAGTTAATAAGTTTTGTTATTTGTTTTTTCACATAGTGTTGCAATTATAATGACCATCAGTGTTTAACATATATCCCAATCAGATTCTGATTCAGGACCACCCACCATAATTGACAAAAGGAGTAATGCTTATTTCAAAGCAGCTCAGGTGATGCAATTATAATGTTCAAAAATTGGAAACCGAATCTTTCGTCCACCTTTTGAAATTACCAAGTATGATATGCAACAGGGAGCACAAGATATCAAGTTCTTGTTGCGAACAATGTCGAAATTTGAAGTACTACTGCTCAGGTTGCAGAGCTGAAAAACCAGCATATAGGAAACTTTTAATGAAAAGGAGGGAGTGTGTCTTTCCCTCAGTACAGACGACTCGTCGTTTGGGGAGAATTGCGAAAGCGTGCGGGAAAAAGGCCTCTCAGATTTCCGCCCTTAAAAGAGCACTAAGTGATTACGATCAAATTGAAACACTACAGCAGGGGTGAATCAACCCCAATGACCTCGTGGGCCACTTCGGAAGAACTTTACAATCCCGCGGGCCGCATATAAAAATATATATCTTTTTTATTAGATTTGGATCCATTACAAACATTTGTCGGAGTGAAAATTTAAAACAGGCTGATATATTATTGTTTTCATTGTTTTTCATGTATACAAACATAGATAGTGCAATAATATAATAATGCAATGTTTAAATAATGTTTAATAATATTTAATTAGGGAGATACAGTTGAACCTG
Source organism: Trichonephila inaurata madagascariensis (assembly GCA_019973955.1). Classification (NCBI taxonomy): domain Eukaryota; kingdom Metazoa; phylum Arthropoda; class Arachnida; order Araneae; family Nephilidae; genus Trichonephila; species Trichonephila inaurata. Next base: position 69,875 of record BMAV01009632.1, on the reverse strand, counting down.
TTTTTGTGCGGTTGATAAAAACCGCATAAAAATAAACGCACAATAAATTAAAAAAAAAAAAAATTCGAAAATTTCATGAATTCTTACATATAACAAGCCAATTCGTCGAAACACTGCAGGAATATTTTTTATGCGATCACACAAAAATAAAACCTCATAAAAAAGACCGCACAAAAGCAGGTTCTACTGTATTTGTTTCTGAATTCTTTTTAACTTAGTTTTTGCAAGTCGATCTCAATGCATGTGTATTTGCGTATCGTAATTGATGTTGCAGATTTTCGTGCGTTAAGTTTGAGCACTATTTATGTTTAATAAATTTCAATTTAGAAAAAAAAAAAAAAAAAAGCGTTTCGCAGAAACAGAGAGAAGCAACGGGATAAAATAATAACAGTTATGAGAGATTTATTTTTTACAAAAAAAAAACTTTTTAAACAAGAAATATTGTACTAGATAGTCGAATTTTGTAAAGTTGTAAAGAACCTCGCGGGCCACGGGTTGGACACCCCTGCACTAGAGGATTCTTTCGAGATTCAATTTGAACTCAATGGTGTACTCAAGACAGTGGCACACACAAGGGGGGGGAGGGTCCTGGGGGTCTGGACCTCCCCCCAAAAACACTTGATTTTTTTTTCGATTGACTATAATTCTAAGTAAAATTTAATGAAGTATTTGTTATTAATGATTAATTTTATTAATTAATGCTAATTATT
>BMAV01009632.1:53294-63491 GCA_019973955.1 Trichonephila inaurata madagascariensis | reverse complement strand
GTTACTTTTTACTAAACAGTTTGTGAATTAATATAAATATGTATATATACATATGACAGAATCACAATGTTAAGTGCCAAAATAGAAAGCGATTTTCCTTGCAATATTTTCCATTTTTCTTTCTATATATTGTGTTGGACTATTTTTTGTTTGTTTGTTACTATTTATTCATTAACTAAATTTAATTATTTTAATAAAGCAGTATAGTAAAAAAGAAAGCACATTCTCAGAAATTAGGCCATCCCAGAAGGGATTCGAACGCACGACCTTTGAATTAGAAGTCCAACGCGCTGCCCATTGCGCTACAGGGACACAACGAGCGCTTTTCCTTTCTATATATGTTAATAGACTATTATTTTTGTTAGTTACTATTTATTCATTTTTTAAATTAACTAATGAATTAAAAAATATTTGAAAAAACTGTATTAACGTCAAGTGTCATCCACTACAAGTTTAAAAAAATGTATTTGAAATTGAAGGGATGAATAGAAAGGTTTTTATTAACGATTGAAAATTTGAACAAAATATACATATAGAGAGAGAAAGAGAGAAAAAACTAATAATAGGAATTGAATAAGGAACATGTTGGTTAAGATCAGAACGGATGAATATACTTGTGTGAGACTCAAATAATACAAGTAATTATTTTCACAATGCAAAGTTTAATTATCTTAAAAGTTTTAAGTTTACAGGAACGGAAGTTCCTTCAAAACCATAATGATCAAAAAATTAATGACCATAAATAAATAAATTAATAAATAAAATGGAAAAAAGAAGAAGAAAAATTTCCAAGTCTGGGATGTCTTTTGGCCAACATATTTCCTAAAATCAAAAGAAAAGAAAAAAATGTGTCAATAAGATAGCATTTCTAATTCAAGTTTCAAGATCAGAAATTTCATACATAAATGTTTAAAATAAATATCTCTAATAATTTTCTGTTTTCAAATCCCTAAAGTTTTATATTACTTGGGACAGGGGTGGGCAGATAGTGGCCCGCGGGCCATATACGACCCTCAAAGAGTTTTTTGCAGCCCTCCAAGGCAGCCAGAAAATCAAATGTAGAGAAAATGTTCTCTATATTTGGGTCGTCGTACATTTGTGAGCAGTTTTCCTTACATGAAGATCAACAAAAGTAAATAAAGAAGCAGGTTCTTCGGCATTAATTTGCAGGAAGTGATGGAAATTTAACAAGCAATCCCACTCCTGATTTCAAAACAATTGGCGAAAAGTTTGATACAGTACATTTGTATCATTCAACTGATTTTTAATTTAAGCGTGCTTGCAGCTATATAGATGTTATGAAATTAGCTCAATAAGTAAATTAAATAAAACCAACAATATATTTTATTTAACTGATATTTATTGATTTTTATGGCTCAATTTATTCTTTTTCTGAGATACAAATTTAACTAATGAACGTAAGCAATATAAGAAGGTGCGGCCCTCCTGTATCCTCCGCTTCCACTCTTCGAGACAAAAAAAAAAGTATTGCCCACCCCTGACTTACGAAAAACTATTTAATCTCGTTTTAAAACAAGTTTAGAAATAATATTTTAGTACAGTGAAGAACACTTGACGCGAAAATGCTAAAGACGCGAAATAAAGGTTGACTTGAAATAATACAGCGGTCCCGCCAAACTTATGTATTTTCATACATTTTTTTCTCTTAAGGTATCCGACTACGTTCGGAACCGTGATTTTGCAAAAGCGTATAAATGGATAATATTTATGATATTTAGTGTCACTTAGATTAGAAAACGTATATAAAATTGTTTTAAGAATATTATTACAATAAAAAATTATTTTAGTACAGTATTTTGACAAAAAATGAACATAGTATGACCAAGTTTCAAAACGGTCTCCTTTTATGAAAAATGCTTCTATTATAACAATATTTTGCCTGTATATAGCTCAGTCCTCTGTACAGAGGCTGAACTAGAGTTTTTGAAACATATAACTTAGAAGTGGATTTATGCATATTTTACTAAAACAGAGAAATTTTAAGAAAAAAAAGAGCCGATAATTATTTCAATGGGTGGTAACTCTGAAAATAATGTGAATTTTTCAAAAATCCTAGTTCAGACTCTCTGGAGAAGTCTTTACTTTATCTAAGCACACACACACACACAAAATATTATTACTGTAGAAGCGTTTTTTATGAAAGGAGAACATTTTTTGAAAAAAGGTTATTCTAAGTTAACTTTTTGCCAAAATATTGTATTTAAATAATTTTTTTTTGTCAAAATGTCCTTAGAACAATTTTATACATGTATTATAATCCAAGTGACACTAAATATCATGAAAATTATCCATTGATGCGCTTTTTTAAAATCCCGGTTCCGAACGTAGTTGGATACCTCCTCTTAAGCCTGTCTAATAGAAAATTCAGTTCAGTCATAAAAAAATAACTGAATCTGTAATTATGAATCTGTTGGTCTATGGGGTGTTGACCCAACGGTACGTCAATGGTAAAAAGAATATTTTCATAGAAATCCATGAAAAACTCATTACATTCACAGTTCATCTGATCAAACATCAGTAATGTTTGTAGGGCTCGCGCGTGAGAATAATAATTAAACAAAAATTGTCTTTCTGCAAATATTCTAATTTATGCTAATCTTAAAAAGAAAATTATTTATTACAGTATAAGATATGCCCGTATTATGCTAAGAATAAATATTTCTCATAATCTTAATTTCAAATGTTAGTTGAAAATAACACTGTGCTTACAACAAATTCATTTTATATTTTATTGCCGTAACTCTGTATCGCGCTACAGTTATTAAAATGTTGCTCTGTTTGAAATATTCCTAAAATAATTTTTTACTCCTTAGAAAAGCTTAACTAGAAATATATCATTGTAGTTAGCTTGCTTACCTTATTTACCATCCATAAGCGATAACGTCATACCCATATCCAACAATGCGACAAATGGGACATTGGAATCTGGATCCAATCTGGAAGTCGCGGATGCAGGAGTAATGAAAAAAATGGCCACAGGCCAAAAATAATTTTCGTTGGAAATATCCATCTAATACATTACATTTTATGCAGGATAAATGCCAAATAACGGGTGGAATACTGAATACTTCCTTAATTTGTATTCCGGATTCTTGCTCCTCGATACGGGATGATTTCCGTCTAAAAAACATGTTTTCCTGAGAAACAGGTAGAAAACGACGAAAAGCTAGAAAAAAAAAATATTTATAATTCGTAGAAAACTTAGTACAAGAAATGTAGTAATTTAGAATTTAATTAAATGGTTATTAAAGAAAGGGGGGAATAACAGAAAAATTCTAATATATTTTTGGTCTTTTCCTAGGTTTTTTGTAATCTATCTAAGCAGGTATACTTTCTTGGGCACATTTTATAAATTAATGAGTGTTTGTTAAAAACCCTTCTTAGAAGCTACAAGCGTATTGGAGACGGAGCTCATAGTACTGAACCATGGTCCATACTTCCACACACCATGCCGACGTTTGGACTTGGAATCATAGTTTTCTCAAAATTTTATAGTGCAGTTATTTTAAATGGGACCAGGTGTGACAACGGATTTCATGTTAAATAAAAATAATTAAGTACATTTATTATATATGCAGTGAAAATCGTTTAAAACGAAACTGAGGGGGGTTGAAATATATTTTCGTGTGAAAAAATATTCCAAAAAAAACCCCCTATATTTATCAAAATTAAGTTTATTAGAGTACATTTTATTTACATAGATATGCATATATATACATGAATTTAATAAAAATCAATAAAACGAAAACGTTCACAAAAAAAAAAAAAAATAATACAAAATTTTAAAACAAAACATGTATTGAGTTTTTGGAAAATAATCTGATATTTTTCATTAATTTGTCTTTTTTTATCATCAAACTGTCAATAAATTATTCGATGTTTTCCATTTTGTTTTTCATTTCTCAATTGGAATGCGTATCTGAACAACTGTGCATACTTTTTATGATGTTCCTCATTTTGGATGACCTGGTAACAGGAGCTGAATTATTCATTTCATTTTCGACGTCGGAATCTGTATCAATGATATTTTTTGAGCTTTGAACAAACTCTAAAATATCTTTGCCTGCCATAAAAAAAATTGAGGCTGTATAAACATTATCTACTGAAACGAATTCTTCCGATGATACAGAAGAACCTTTCCATACTACAGAGAAATAATATAACACCACCTCTCTTTCATTTCGCACTCCTCTTAAATCTCTGGTGTTTTCCGTATTTTGTTCATTCTTAAACGGGGAAAATCTTTTCGTGTTAAGCATTTTTCATTTTGCATTAAGAGAAAAAAAAAGCATGAAAATACACAGTAGTTTGACGGGACCGTTATATTATTTTTTGTTAAGTAATATTTCGTCTTAAGCGTTTTCTCGTTAAATATATTTCACTGTATGTATATAATGAAAATTATAAACAAAAAAATTAAAATAGATGTATTTTTAATAAACAGGGCTTCGAATCGGAACTGAACCAAAATTCGAAAAAAGGAAAAAAACCGTTATTTTGGTAGGAACGAAAACCGGAACTGAACCGAAAAAATATATTGGTTTATTTCGGTTCTACATATCTTTTGTCATTTTGTTACTGTAGACAAACTTATCAATATTTTCTAATTTAGCGCATCAACCATATAATCATCATCATTACTTGTGCATTGCTTCTCGATTTTCTGTTTTGATGTTAGCTAGTACTTTTCTGTCTCAGTTTCGCATGAAACTACTAGTAAAAGGCAGATTTAATTCATTTGAATGAACTAGTATAGATGATCTTTTAAGAAAAATACCAGTCTGAGTTAAATTGTTCGTATCTCAGCAGCCGATCATCCACGGATGTTTGTATAGACTATTTCAATAGACAAACCAAAATCATGGATCTCGAGTTGTCAAATGCGATTTTGATAATGGATAATAATGTTAATGCTCGCCGTTCTTTGTTCATCACTCGAATCGTGCATTCAGAGGCGGATTAAGCGGGAGGCGGACCTGGCAACAGGGGCCCCAAGCTTGATGGACTCCATTTATAAATTCAACGTGCAACAAAAGATCTTGAACAGGTATTGCAACCCGTATTTGAGTCTTGTAGCAGCCGTAGCCATCATTTTTCCGTATATCTGTATTATCAAATTTTATTTCGAAAAAATGAATAATATTCAAGTCGCAAGTCAAATAAGTTCGTTTTTAGTCTACAGTCTGGTTTAATTACTCTCGGGTGCATTTTACACTGATGGAAAAAAAAATTATTGTCGACTACTGAAACTTTGGCAATACATTTGTATAGGTAACATATTTTATTGATTAAGATTTCAAGATCACAGGTTAATGTAAGCGCGAGTAGAGCCCTTTGAAATGTGAAATGATGATACATTAAAAACCAGTGTAAACGCCACAATTTTAAATGCAAGCATGCAAACGGACATACCATGTGTTATACAGGTACCGAAAATCAGCTTGTCGGATGGAATTGCATACCTGTTGCTCTGGGTAAGACAATATATAAGGTTGTTTAATTCTGGTTGGGAGAGAGAGAGAGAGAGATGAAGCTGTCATTGTCATCCAATGAAGTCCCATTCATGTCCAATTGGAGAAAGATTTGGTAGTCTAGTGGGCCAACGTAACACGTTGACACCCTATAGAGCATGTTGGGTTACTATTGGGTATGAGGGCGCACGTTATCATATTGGAAAACACTTCTTGAATGATGTTTATAAATCGCAGTGCAACAACAGTTTGAATCGCCAGACTGATGAACAAGTTTGCTGTCAGGATGTGTGAATTAACCTCGAGAGTGCTCCTAAAATCAAAGAAAATTTCTAGAGCCAGACCATAAATGTAGGTGCAGGCCCAGTGTATCTAGGAGGCAGAAAAATTATTTGCAAGCGCTAACCTGGCCTTCTAATCAATATACATCCATCACTGCATTGGGGTGTAACGTACATCCCTCAACTTCCCCATCGCGGGGGTTTCCCAGCATTCTAGGGCCCCAAAGCCTGACTGGCATAAACTATTACTTGGGGTCCAAAACCTGGCTTTGCAGGGGCCTCCTACTATTCTCCGTTACGCCTCTGTGTCAATTGGCACCAAGACAAAAACAGTTTTGATCGGTGAACACAACACATTGACACTCCGCTCTCCAATGATCTCTAGTGTGACATCAGTGAAATCCCAAATGTCAATGATTTAGAGCTAATGGTTTGAAGCTATAGGGCGTCTGGCTGAGAGCAATATCTCAAACGACTGATTTGTCACAGTTCACTGTAACTCTAGTGTCGCAAAAAACTGTAATTTCTGCTGTAGATTCACTACGTTCCCCAGCCATATGGTGAATACTACTGTCTTCTCTGTCAGTGGTGACCCGTGCGAGATTGAACTATAGTTTTCTTGTGGTAGTGCCTTCCCTGGTCCACTGTGGCCAAAAATCATGCACAGTGGAGACATTCCTTCCAAGTCTTTCTGTAATATCGTGGAAATAAAATCCACCTTTTTAGCTTTATTACACTACCTTGTTCAAACTCAGAGAGCTGTTGATAAAAGGCTTCTTTGTCGTCTTAATGTCATTGTGGACTAACATCAGATCTCAACGATAAATAACTCTCACGAACTTTATAATACGTATTTAAAGTACACTTGATTCTTATCCTGCACGTGGCACAACTAGCGTCACACTTTTGCGCCTAATGAGAAATTTGAACACTAGCGTAGCTAGTTCTGAGTGAGCCCTGTATCAAAATTCTTTCGAGGCCCTTTTTTAGATATAAGAGTCCTGTTAGTAGGACTGTAGTTCCACATGTAGGGATCCCTGTAGCTTGGGGACCCCGTATCATTGATACGGTAAGTACGGTGGTAGCTATGCCCCTGAATTTGAATCAAAGTCATTTTTCAGATGTATAAACACGCCTATTAAATTTCGTCGATATAGCACAAATCCTTCTTTGTGATGGTATTTTTGTTTCCATCAGTGTATTTTACTAATGAAATTAAATGCAATTAAATGAAGTTTCGTGATAATAGATATTTCTAGTTCAAATCAAACTATTTCAAGTTAGGCCTTAATAGCAAGATAAAGATTAATAGAAGCAGTTCTGGCTGAAATCCGTGATATGAATGAGGAAAAAAAGACTACAATACTGGAGACTACTTCCTTTTTTAAATGGATAGGAAAATATGAAATTTCCCTTTTGACTATGATTGGGAATGTCATACTCCAGAGAATAAATGCTAATAGCAAATCATATTGCAATAAGTTGAGTGTGAATATAATTAAAAAGGACCTAGCTTACTAAAATCTCTGGAAAATTGTATTCCAAATTTCAGAAATGAATTTGGAAAAATGGAATAAGGAGCAACTGATTATCGGGGCTCTCGTTAAAAGAAGAAGCTGGATAAGCTCGCAGCCAGTAAAAGAAAAAAAAAATTTTTTTTGTGAAAGTAAAGAAGTTGGCTATGAAATTTTAAAGAAAGGGAAAATTTCATTGTGAATTCATTTGATGTCATATGCGATAGGGCAAGAGCAGAACTATCCCGAAGAGCTGAGATTTATCAAACTGCTATAGAATACCTTATTGTATTTTTGACGAGAGATTATAATCTGAAATTCAAAAGAAAGCTACACAAAAATTAAAGGAAACTTACAAAGACGATATTGAATCTTTTAATTTTGACGATATGAATTGGAACAAGAAATGAAAAGAAAACAGACACAATGAAAGCTCCCACTTAAAATTTATCAAGTTTTGTAAGAGAAATTCTAATGTAGAAATACTTTTAAAAATATTTTTAGCAATACCGATATTGAATGCATCAGGCGAAAGGTCTTTTTCAGTTTTAAAATGTGTTAAAAATAATTTAAGGAGTCTATTGAAGAAAAGACAAAATGAACAACATGACCATACTATATACAGAACAAAATGTTTTGGACAAAATAAATATGGTTAAAATAAGTGATGAATTTGAAATCAGAAATCAAGTGGTATAGCAAAATTGTTAGTTCTCAATAAGGTTTTTAATTTTTTTACTATAGCTAAGATTTTTCTTTAGCCGTTGAGTTTTATTTTTAGCAATACACTTTTATTTTGAGAATTTAAAGTATAAGCGACTCTTTTCACTACTTTAGTTTTTCAACTCTTGAGTCCATGAGCCTCAAACCTTTTACCGTCAGAGCCCCCAACTACCTTAATCCGCCTCTGCGTACATGCTGGTTAGTTGTATCAACTCACACAGTGTACCAATTCAAAAAGTCTTCTCAATTTTGAGAGAATTACATTTTTTGGTTTTTAAGAGAATTATATTTTTAGTGCGAATAAGAATATACAGGAAATAAAATTATTTATTCAGAACTGAACCGATAAACTTTGAAGCCCTTATAATGAATAAAAAGTTACGTACAATAATGTCATTTCTATATAATTAATAATGTAATTTCTGTAATTAATATAAATTTAGTTCGTTAAATGAATTAACGTACATAAAGTAATGATTAATTTTATTTCAGTACGAGAAAAAAAAATATTCAAAGGATAAAAATAGGCATATTTTAAAACACTTAAGTTGGTTGCGGTATTCTAATGGTCATTGTCATGGACTCGTGGCTGGTGGGTGGTGAGTTCAAACCCTTGTCCCACTGACGAACCCCCTTGTAAAGGGGCTGATGCTTAGGTGACAATATTTTACAATGAAAAGGAGGACGAAAAATTTCAGAAAAAATTACCTTAAATATATGAAACGTTTTATTAATTCAAATAAAAATACGCTAATTACGCTTACATTCTTTTTAATTATTATCTTAAACAAGTATTTTTTCCCCCATTGAATGAATTTTTTTTTCTTTGTCAACATATCATTTTTGAATATATCGGAAAGTTCGGGCAAAAAATATCCTTCACACTGAATTTTACGGTAAACACTGTAGCTAACATATTAACTTTCAATTTTGAGTTCTCACTAGTCACTTCACAAAACTCCTTACCAACTGAAAAAAACTTTTTCAACTGCTGCATTAGTTCCAGAGCAGCACAAAGTAAATTCAAAAAGAATAACTAAATTTTTAAATGGAATGTATTCATTTTTTAAATGGTTAAGTATTTCCACCCATCTCTTATCAATTTCAGCATGTTGATGCTCCAATTGTTTCAATTTATTATAATTTAAATGTACATCCAGTCTTCCGATTTCATCAAACAAACCATTGTCAACCATTGTTGATAAAAAATCAACACAGTTTTCTATATTTGCTCAATTTACTTGCGATAAAGTCAAAAAAACACCATTGAAAACTTATTTCCTGTAGTATTTGTTTCAGACCATTCTTTGACATTTTGGAAACATGTTTGGTTCATCTCTGAAAATAGAGATTAACAGAACAATTTTAAAATATTGAAAAGGAGGACACTTTTCAAGGAAGCACAGAACCTATAAAAGGAGGACGTTTGGTCCCCTTACTGATGCTCATTAAAATTGTAAGTCTGTAAACTAACTCAAGGCATCGGATCGTGGCTGGCCTTGTCCCGAGTTCGAGCCCAGTACCTCTAAAGACCCTCCGTGTAGGGTAGCGATGCACGTTAAATCTGTCGAGAGCTCAAACGTCCTCCGATGGTGTGGTGTGGTAGTTAGGAGAGGGGGTGTTAGCTCAGGTGTCGTCCTCGTCTCTTGACCGTGGTTCAAAATTACGAGGTTCATCACCAGTAGCCCTCGTCGTGCTTCAGAGTGAGTGAGTGAACATTAACGTCGCACTGTTCAGCTACACGAGGGCTTTTGGCAATGGACCACGGACAAGCGACGTGGGCGACACCCGAGCTGACACCCCCCTCTCCTAACTACCACACCACATCATCGGAGGATGTTTGAGCTCTCGACAGATTTAACGGGCATCGCTCCCCTACACGGCGACTCTTTAGTGGTACTGGGCTCGACCTCGTGACAAGGCCAGCCACGATCCGATGCCTTGACCACTCGATTACCGTGACCTCGTGGTGCTTCAGAGAGAGAGGTAAATTGAAATCAAATCGGCAATTATCCTGACGATAGCAGACAGTGTTTTAAATGCCACGCCTGGTAGCACGAGGACATTGCAAATTTTAAAGGGGGGGGGGGGAATTGGGGGGGGATTTTTTTTCGTTAATAGAAACATTGAATTTAAGATATATAGTTCATTTACTATGAACTATAGTTTTCAGCAGAATAATTTATT
>BMAV01009632.1:25135-47519 GCA_019973955.1 Trichonephila inaurata madagascariensis | reverse complement strand
TATATATATATATATATATATATATATATATATATATAAATTAAGCTGTTTTAAATTGAATTTCAGTCATTTTTTTGCTTGTTGTAGAAGTGCAACATTGCGCAGTAGTGCTGTAAATTACAAAACTTTTTTTTATATGAGGATTTTATTAACCATCATAAAATGTTTAAATTTCTTACCTGGTAATTTATTTCGTCAATAAACAAGATGAAGCATAAAATGTAATGGATTCTTTTTATAGCAAAAACACAGTTCTTAAAGCATCAGAGATTTTTTATAATTGTTGTGTTTCTGTAAAAAATGTACTTCCATCTAGTGGCAAAGTTAGCATGTATTTCGTTGCAGTAATCTTTTTTTCTCAGATAAGTGATTTGTAGGTAATTAAAAAAAATATTGAATCTGCTAAATTAAAATAAATTATACGTTGCAGAAATGAAACAGCGGGAAGTTAAGGGTTAAATCATGAAATTGGATATGTTTACACATCTTTCATTTGTAACATTCTCCCCAGCCAGTGGCGTAACGTACACTCACGCAACCCCCGCATTGCGGGGAGGCCACAGGTACTCTAGGGGGCCCAAAGCTTGACTCACACCAGGTACGCCAATTTTTTACAAGATAGGCTTGGGGCCCCAAACCTCATTTTTAGGAAGGGGGGGCTAATATTTTCCGTTACACCACTGTCCCCAGCCCGGAGTGGGGTCACAACGGACATTCCTTTCACCCATACGATGGGTTTCAGCTATCCAAAAGGGGACAGGAGTAATTAGAGTTTTTAGTAGATAGAGAGCCACATGAGATGTTTTATTTTAGTCTCAAGTGTAGTTACTTTAAGTTAAAATAAACTCTTGTGATCCCCACCATCAGTAGACTCTTTTTCGAAGAAATTGGCCTGCTGAAATGGCGATTCCTTCTCTTACATTTGACTCGTTTCAAACAATGACAGATAATTATGTACCATTTAATTATCGTTTAATCCTTTAGATTTTCAGTCGACGTTTAAAATATTAGTTACCTTTTAAATGTTAATCCTTTTTAATTATTACTTTTTAATGAGTATCGTCGTTATAAATTGTAATACCTTTTAATTCATAATGGCCGCTGCAGGCGAGTGGTCATGTCTCAAACTCGTGATCAGCTTTGTCCAATCGTGTGTTCCAGTCCTGGGGTCACTGAAGAAACCACGTTAAATATGTCGAGACTCAAAGGGAGACATTTGTATCAGTTCAGGTGTCATCCTCGTCACTTGAGCGTGGTTCAAAATTACGAGGTTTTTGGCAATAGACCAAATGCAGCTTAAAAGTGCGATGTTAATTAAAAACCAAACCATTTTTTATTCGTACAAATAAATAATTCGTAAAATTCCTTTAAATTGAGAAAAAGAAAATATTGGTTGGAATGAAAAACAATTCGTTTTACGTTGTTGTAGAAAAGTTTGTTAAACGTTACACACCGAGTTGGGTTTTATCAATGTTATAATTATTAGAAGAAGGCATGGATGTTTGTAAATGTATAATGCCTTTGCGACATGGGGGTACTCTAAATAGCTGTGGGGGCTCAAGTTCTCTCGTGAGGTTTATGGAAGGGGAAGAGAAGTGGGATTCCCTTCACAACCTCCGTGATGTTTTCCCTCAAAATTGAGGTGGAACTAAGCCAAATCGCACTGACACCTGTATGGTACTCAAAGCTACGGCTAACGATCGGCATATATCCAGATAGGTGGCATTAGTAACAACAACATGTTCAACCTTTATAAAGAGAAACTGATTGAAAAGCTTAACACACTTTAATAATTTTTTGCATACGATACTTGAATGACGACATATTTAAATGACTATAATTCATGAATTTTTAAAATGATAAGAAATTGTATTTCGGACATTATTTACAACGGAATGTAACAGCATTGTGAGGTACAAAAGCAAGTACTTATTTCTTAAAAATATTTCCTGTAGACAGAAGAAAACCATTACAAAAATAATGCGTGCATCTAACCCTTAGCCGCAATGAATTTCGTGGGCCTAGATTTGACAGCGTCAGACAGGTGGCATTAGTAACAACAACAATTATTAGATATTTATTGCCGTTTAAAACCTGTTTCATATTTATAGAAAAAAGTACCTTAGAAAGTAAAATGAATAAATAATTCTTATGAATTCAACTTGTTTGAATATTTTCAATCGGAAATCAGTTGTGAGTATAAATACTTCGATTTTATTCGCATCGTTAGGGAAATATGTGTCCAAGGATGTATATCCTTAAGGCTACACAGTACCCTAAAAATTTCATTTTTACAAAAATATTTTTTTTTTTTTTTTTTTTTGCATTTTCTAGTGACCCATACCATTCAGAAGCTTGCCACGAAATTTCAGATCTGTTAGCAAATTAGTTTTTAAGATATTTAAAGTTTTATGAGCTATGGTTTTGGTTTCGGTTTCATTTTAAAGCATTTTTTCTACTCTTAAATTGAATTAATTAAAAATATTTTTGAGCTTTTAGTTTGAAATGGTTATTAATTCCAATTTTCATTACTAAAATCATTTCTGCCTGATTATGTTTTGAATTTTTTGGGTTCTCATAATTAATTAATTAAGATTAATTTCATGGCCAATTTTTGCTTTAAAAATAGTTTGTATAACTTAAAAGATTCATCATTATTTTTTTCCTGTAGAGAAAATGTCATGGTTAATGCGTTCTCAGGTTGCTGTGAGAAAAAATATTTCAAAGAGATGGAATACTACAGAAAATGATATATCTAAAAATCTATCCTCTGATGATTCTGCAATTAGACTTCCGAATGCAAGTATTCTGAATTCAAATGTTGCAGACATAACTGAATATATATATACTAAATTATTATACTAAACATATTGTAGTACTATATTTTAGTATTTTAATGTCATACGACAAGAGCTAAAACTTCCTTAACTTCCCCAATTTAAAACTGAAAAAAATTAAATTTTTTGTGGAAACCTGACTATTTTTAGCTTAAGTTAGTATCATTATTATTTTGTACGTAAATGCTTTGTGTTTCAAAACTTTTGTGAAAATATTAGGTTAAGATAAAGCTGAATAAACTGACGTCTTAACAAATTCTATCAATATTTTGCAAAAATATATTTTGAATTAAATATATTATTTTCAGTCATATTTAATTAAAATAGTGTTTTAATGCAGAATATATATATTGAAAAATAACATATTAAAAAATTAGAGCTTTACGGGCATTATAAGTTTTTGTTTTATGACTTCAGAAATTTTAAATGCGTTTTTCTCAGACTTTCAATTTTGAAAAGGTATAAGTGTTTTCTAATCCCTAAGGCTTTTTTCCTGTTCAAGATAAAGCCTTGAATTTTTTTTGTATATACTCCCAAATGTATGTTCTATAAAAGTTAGTATCTATTTAGAGCTGAGATCTCTAGTTATTTTTCTAAAGAATGCTAAAGTTGATATTTCAAAAATTTTCGTGTTTTTTCCAGGTTTTTCTAGAAAAAAAATTATTAAAAATCAACAAGGGAATAGATTTTCAAATCCATACTGACTTTTCTTTGCAATAACCTAAGAAACATAAATAACTTAAAAATGACTAAAAAAATTTTAAAAATTGAGTATTTTTTATAAAAGTTTGAAAAAACTTCAAAAATTCCTAATTTTTTAAAATTGTAAAATAATGGCTGGTCAGACTGACTTTTTACTTACAGAATCAGCTTAATAATATGATCTAAATATAAAACATCAATTATTTTCACTGTAACTGTCTCCAAAAAATTTTTTTGAAAAAGGGTACCGTGTAGTCTTAACTTGTACTTCTTAAGAGAGCTACAATAAAATTCTGTTGAAAAGAAATTATAAAACAACTTTAACTTTAAAAATACTTTTAAAGTTCTATACAAATAATATTTGAAAAATAAGAAACACGTTGATTAAAATCAGAACTAATGAATATACTTGTGTGAAACTCAAACAATACAAGTAGTTATTTGCAACAATGCAAAGTTTATTTACTATAAAAGTTTTAAGTTTACAAAAAAGTCCCTATAAAAGAAAATTCAATCATAACTTTGAAAATCGTTAATTTAATGACTAGAAAAAAGTAAAGAAAATAGGAAAATAAGAGAGAAGAAAAAAATTCCGGGTTCATGATGTCTTCCGGCCAACATATTTCCTAAATTCAAAAGAAAAAAAAAAAATGTCAATAAGGTAGTATTTAATTCAATATTTATCACTAAAAATGTAATATATAAATATTTGAAATAAGTAAATCTAATAATTCTCCGTTTTCAAGTCTCTACAAATTTATATATTACGCAAGAGAAAACCTATTTAATCTTATTTAAGAACCAATTTAGCAGAAATATTTTAATACATGGATATAATAGCTTAAATCTTTTAAAACTTTATTCCCTTTGACTAAGGAATGCAAAACGGAAATGCATTCTTATTCATGCGGAAATGTTAATACACACTATAAATGGCTCTCACATTTGGGGGTTTGGCGTGTCTGCAAAGGCTTGATTGCCAATATGCAGCCCATTAGTGAGGGAAAATTAATATCTTATACATAGTGAAATAAAATCTTCCAAGTTTTTCATTGCTCATATTTTCAAAATATTTCT
Source organism: Trichonephila inaurata madagascariensis (assembly GCA_019973955.1). NCBI lineage: Eukaryota > Metazoa > Arthropoda > Arachnida > Araneae > Nephilidae > Trichonephila > Trichonephila inaurata. The sequence goes on along the minus strand of BMAV01009632.1, from coordinate 42,903 downwards.
TCATGTATTCTCCAATCTGATAACAGTAGAAAAATGATTTAATGCTGCTACATTTTTAACAAACTGAGGAAACTTTTTTAAAAAAGGCATGCCGCAATTACAAAAAAAAATGCATTTGGATTTAAACTGAAAAAAAATTGCGTTTTTTTTAAAAAATATGAATTTAAATTTACCTACCAACCCAAGAAATAATTTAAAGGGAGTAAATATAATATTATAATAGGAATATACGAAAAACTCCTTATTCAGAGTTCATCTGAGACAACGTCAGTTATGTTCTTAAGGCACGCGGAAAAAAGAATTAATAAAAAAAATAATCTTTCGGCGAATATTCTAAATTATACCAGTGGCGTAACATACACCTCCGCATCAAGGAGGTGGGGGGGGGGGAGGCAGGACTCAAAGCCTGACTGACGCCAAGTACAGTTTGAGGCCCAAAACCTAATTTTGTGTGCGGGAGGACCCTAATATTCTTCGTTATCTCTGGGTTCGGACCCCCACCCCCCTAGCTCTTAATTTTTTTTCGATTGATAATAATCCTATGTATATAGTACGTAAAATTTAATTAAGTATTTACTCTTAATAATTCATTTTATTAATTAATGCTAATAATTATTCAATAATTAATTTCTTACTGTTTTTTATTTCCGAAAATCGACAAAATCAGAAGAATATGTTGGAAGACGTATTGGAGCATGATACGAAAATAATGGACTTTCGATCCTGGACCCCACTTTGAAAAATTCCTGTGTACGCCACTGGTTCAGACTAACACTGTGCTTACAGCAAATTCATTTTATATTATTGCCATAACTCTTTATCGTCACAATTATTAAAATGTTGCTGTTTGAAATATTCCTAAAATAATTTATTACTCCTTAAAAAAGCTATATGAGAAATATATCATTGTTGTTAGCTTGCTTACCTCATTTATTATTCATGAACAATAATGTCGTACACATCTCCAGCAATGAGGCAAATTGGACACATGAAAGAGAACTCTCCCGTCTTGAATTCTTTGATGCAGGAGTGATGAAATATATGGCCACAGACCAATAAAAATTTTCGTTGGTAATATATATCAACTGCATTGCATTTTATGCAAGTTAAATGCCAAATAACGTATGAAATGCTGAATACTTCCTCAATTTGTATTTCGGATTTTTGTTCTTCGATAGGGGATGGATTCTCTCTAACAGTCATGTTTTCCTGAGAAACAGGTAGAAAACGACGAAAAGTTAGAAAAAAAATTTATTTATAATTTGTAGAAAACTTAGAGAGCACAAGAAAGGTAGTAATTTATATAGAATTCAATTAAATATTTACTAAAAAAAAAGAACAGAAAAATTCTAAAATTATTTTGGTCTTTTCCTAGGTTACTAATAAGGTTAATTTGTCTAAGCACACACACACAGGTATACTTCCTAACACACATTTTACAAATGAATGAGGGATTGTTTGTTAAAATCCCACTTTGATACTACAAGACAACTATTGGCGATTAACTTCGTAATTTTGAACGCTCTCCAAACTTCCTCACACACCACGCCGACGTGAGGACTTTCAGCCATAGTTTTCTCAAAGTTTCATGGGGCAGTAATTTTAAATGAGACAAGGTGTGGCAACGAGTTTCAAAATGAAGAAAAATAGTTAAGTATATTTATAACAAATAATATAAATATTAATAATGAATGAATTAATTAATTTTAATTAAGTGTATAAATGTTAAAGTTCATTAAATAAATTAACATACAAAGGAATGATTTAAAATATACCAATTCTATTTCAATAATGAAAAAAAAAAAAAATTTCAGAGGAAAAAAATTAGGCATATTTCAAAACATTTGCATATTCATATCATAACATATCGTGACAACGCTTGCCTAGTTGTTACGGTCACGACCTTGTGGCCAGTGTACTATGAGTTTGACTGAAGACTTTCCGTGTGGAGGAGATAATGCAGGCTAAATCGGTCAAAGCTCGAAGTTCTACTATTGGCGTGGGGTGGTAGCTTGGAAAGTGAAGTGCCAACTCAGGTGTCGTCCTCGTCACTTGATCGAAGTCCAAAATAATGAGGTTCGTCGTCAATAGCCATCGTGTTACTTTTTAATGCGATATTACTTAGCACTCATTCAGTATGATAAAGTATATTCTACATTTATTTTTAAAAATTTCTTTTAAGTGATCTAATAATTCTAAACCTAGCGATAGAGTAGATTTGAAAACATTTTTAAAAAAATTTTTCTTTAAAAAAAACTAATTGACAATTCTGAAAGATAAACGTTTGTTTTTCTATACATTAAGCTCTGCATTTTACTCTTCTCCTATATTTGAAGTTTTATAGAAAATAAAACCATTTAATTTATATAAATAACCAACTGAGAGAGAGAAATCAATGTTATTCATTTCTCTAGAAATTTAAATTATTTTCATTTCTTAGAAATTTAACAACAAAAATAAAAATTTTATTTTAAGAGAAATTTTCCAACATGTCATTTAATACCTAAAATACTTGTACATGTGGAATTTTCAACCAACAAAACAATTTCCAACCACTGATCCGTGTTTTACATTTATGTACAAATTGTTTCGTAAATGAGAAAAGGCGAAACAATTTTGGAAACAATAAAAATAAAAAGTAATTTATCATCGTTCTATGTAACTAAATCATTTGAAATTCCATATAAATAAATGTATATACATTACAAAGTAAATACAATCGGTTTATAAACAAAAAATGTCAATATTTACAAAACAATAAAGGCGCGGCACAAAAAAAAAATTAATTAAAATTTCTTTAATTATCTATAAATAACAGCTTTGAAATATAGAAGTAAATAAAAACAAGGACATTATATAGCTCTGAATAACTCAGTTTGTATTATGTAAACAAAATAACGAAGAAACAGAAATGTGAGAAATTGAAATAAAATATTTCGTGAGTAATAACATACACTTATTTTATCTTAAAAAAATTTGCTACCAATTTGAATTAATTTTTATACTATTATAAATTAATTAATGAAATAAATTTAATTGAAAGAAAAATTCTTACCTTTTTGACGAGTTTTTTCTGGTCTAAGCAAGCAGCCATTATCCGGTGGTCTGAGAAAGCAACGATTATCCGGTGGTCTACACAAGCAACAATTATCCGGAACTAAGGTATACTGATTGTCGTGGCGAAAAAAATGTATCTATCCACCAAATATTTTAAATTATTGTCCCTTGGCATATTTATTTGAATTATTTTTCTAATTGTCTTATAACAATGTTTCCTATGCAATCAGAATTTTTTTTTTTTTTTAAATTTTCTGTAGGGTTGCTAGGTATAAATATTTTTTCGGAACAATTCTTATTGAACCAATTAAAATTTGTGCAGAAAATTCTTTCATCTAGAGTAGGTGTCATATTTATTGTATGAAAGCGGAAACAAAGGGAGGGGGAAGGGGTGCAAGAAAAGCCCTAAAATAAGAAGACGAATAATTATTTTTGTCAGAACTGTTCTTGCAACATATTTAAAATTCGTGCGGGAAATTCTAATTTTCGGAGAAGGAATCATGTTTATTGTACTAAATTGAAAGCAAGGGGTGGGGAAGCAAGGATGTTCTTAGTAAATCTTTCCTTATTCAACTGAAAATTTCATTTTAAAAGGCTGGGAATATTTTGCTTTTTTCGCTTATTAATGCTTTTAAAAATAATTTAGTGCAAATTATTTTTATAAGAAATTTAGTTCAGTTTTAAAAATACACACTCGAGTAAAAATACTAAAATCTCTCTCGAGTGAAAATAATATAAAAACTAAATTATATATGTGTTAAAAAGGTGAAAATCAGTTTCGACTCAGAAGGAATACCTCCTTGCTATTCATTGCTTTTGAAAAACTTATATCACAGAATAAATCGTTTTAACCATTTTTTTGCATTCAATACAGAAGCGAAACGTTTGTAATAATTTAAAACTTATTTAAAAAAAACTTACTGTAAGACCCCGCTTAGCGCTGTTTCGCTTAGCGCTGTTTCGGTTTAACGCTCTTTTATTTGAATTGTGGAATTCCCCAAAATTGCACGCAGTGTTAGGCTTCCCGATCTCCGAAGCAGTTAATCTGTGTTTCTTCTTTCTTGCGGTGTTATACGAAAGTATTTTTATCGTTTCAAATATTTGTTTATGTTATTGTAAGTATAAAAATTAATATAATATAATGATTTCTACGGTGACAAATGTTATGATTTTTAGTTTTTATCATGACTGATAATAAGGAACACGAAAATAAAGCAACAAGAAAAACCATTTCACTAGAAACTAGAATGCAAGTGATTAGAAAATCAGATACTGGTGAACGTCAATCTCAAATTGGTGCTGCAATGAATTTGGCAACTTCAACAAGAGCCATTCTTAAAAATAAAAAAAAAAAAAAATACTGTCATTGGCAACTGCAACTACGACAAGCTCTGCAACTAGAATTACCCGTTCTAGAAATAATACAATAGAAGAAATGGAAAAATGACTTTCTATATGAATTGATGACGAAATTGAACGCAATGTGCCTTTAAGGTATCCGCCTACGTTCGGAACCATGATTTTAAAAAAGCGCATAAATGGATAATTTTCATGATATTTAGTGTCACTTAGATTAGAATACATGTATAAAATTGTTTTAAGGATATTTTGACAAAAAAAAAAAAAAATTAAATTCAATATTTCGGAAAAAATTAACTTAAAATAACCTTTTTTCAAAATGTTCTCCTTTTGTGAAAAATGCTTCTATTATAATAATATTTTGCCTGTATATAGCTCAGACCTCTGTACAGAGGCTCAACTATGATTTTTGAAAAATTCACTTTATTTTCAGTTACAACCAATTGGAATAATTATTCGCATATTTTTCTTAAAATTTCTCCCCTCTGTTGTCGTAAAACATGGATAAACCCACGTCTAAGTTACATATTTCAAAAATTCTAGTTGAGCCTCTGTAAAAAGGTCTGAGCTATATACAGGCAAAATATTATTATAATAGAAGCATTTTTCACAAAACGAGAGCATTTTGAAAATTGGCCATTCTATGTTCATTTTTTGTCAAAATATTGTACTTAAATAATTTTTTATTGTAATACTCTTCTTAAAACAATTTTCTATACATTTTCTAATCTAAGTGACACTAAATATCATAAATATTATCCATTTATACGCTTTTGCAAAATCACGGTTCCGAACGTAGTCGGATACCTTAAGGCAATCTACCTTCTTTATAAAAAGGCAGAAAATTGGAAATACAGAAGGGACAGTGATCTGAAATGTGAACATACTGACTTAGAACTTTATTTATTTTTATATGTATTTTCGTTAATCATGTTTCTATATCTGTAAGAAATAAATTTTTGTTTCATTGTTATAAAAACATAATTAATAAATTTAATGGTAAAATACCTGACCAATTTTCTACCCATCTTCCCCTAACCCCATTATTCACATGATGAGGTAACCTCGTTTAACGCTGTGTCATATTACGCTCAACTTTGATGGAACGTATACTCCGCGTTAAGCGGGGTCTTACTGTAATTACAATTCTTTTTTAGTTTTTATAAATAATATATAATTAATTTTACAATTAATCTTCCTATATTTTTAAATTTTGGTAGTTGTATTAGTGTGTAGTAGCATTAAGTTAGTATATTAAATTAGCACATCATGTTTAACCCTTTAAAACGGCCACACAGCTAAAATAAAATTTTTTGTGATAAAGTACTTGATAAATGTAATGTTCTCACCCTCTATAAACATTATTTAGTCACAAAAAAAATATCTAATCATGGGTTTTTTTTCCTGGGTGGTGTGGCTATATAGACATTCTAGCCACTGCGCATTTAGGACATTTAACTTACTTTTCAGGACAGAAATGATGAATCATATTACAATAAACTTTTTTATGAAAAATTAACATTTATGTAATAACTATTTCAATAACAATTAAATACAAAGTTTAAGTGTAATTTAATAATAATAGAATAATTGTACAACATAGAATACTTGCTTAGAAAATATACAGAATACTTAGAATATACATTGAACTTGGTATATGTCCACATTTTATATTTTATTTAATTTTAGTACTAAAAGTTAAAAATAAAGTAATGTTTTTGAGAATTTAAATTAGTTATTTCCCAAATTTGATGAGCTATTTACTGTGAAACTTAATAATATGCAAACGTTTTCTCCGAGCAGGAAAGCTGTAATGAAAGATTTTCGAACCCGAGAATCTTGTACCACATATTGTAAACAAAATTTGTTTATATTTCCGACCTCCAACATTCTCACATGATTCTAAGTATGGAGAAAAGCGAAAATTTCTAGGTCATTTTTCTGTTCAATGTGGGCAGTGGATAGAGCCTCTCTATCCACAGATAAAAGCTTTCCAAAAACCTGAATAAAACCTTTTTTTAATTGCAAATTTGCTTAATTCATTCAGATGAGTGAAAAGTATATTTAAGACACATGTCGAAATTTTTTTCAAATATCAGAAATTTTATTTATAGTAATCAAAATCCAATTTGTAGATTTACACCGAGAAAAACTGTTTTTAACTATTCATCAGAGAACATGAAATGCAAAAAAAGGCATCGTGCTGCCATCCGTATTAATTTTTATGCGTTTTAGCCTCAATTAACGCATATAGATAGACTAAATATCCAACACCCGCTTTGAGAAAAAAATTTTAATGTGTAGCCAGACGTATTATCCACTGCTCGCTAAAGGGTTAAGGGTTTCTAAACAGCCGTCGAGCCGCAAGTCCTCTCGTGAGGTTGGTGGCAGGGGATGAGAGGTGGGAGACCCCTCCCCCAGGGTGTTCTCTCTCAAAATTGGAGTAAAACCGAGCTAAATCGTACTGTCACTCGTATGGTGCTCAAGGCTACGGCCAACGACAGGCGTACATCTAGCCCTTGCCCTGATGAATTTCGTAGGCCTCGATCTGACTACGTTAGACAGGTAGAATTAGCACCAACAACATGGGGAGTCTTCAGTGGCACCAGGACTCGATCCCGCGATTAATCTTTTCCAATCATGGATTTATGTATTAAAAATAGTTGAACATCTTTCAGCCCATTTAAAAACCTTAAATAATTCAATTTTTTATAAATATTGGAAAAACAATTATAATGGCCTCTTGTCTCCCAAAAGGTACGGTGTTTGGAACCATTTTAGCAAAAAATTACGGGCATATTCCCGAGTAATGTGCTTATACGTCATTTCAAATTCCCGATCAATTATTTAGTATAGTGAATAAATTTTTCATATTTATGAATATTATATTATTGTGAGAATGAATAGATTTCGTAAGTTGATATATACCGTATTTACTCGAATCTAAGCCGCACTTTTTTTTCTTATGTTAATGCTATTGAAACTCAGGTGTGACTCCGAATCGAATCAAACAAAATTCATTGGATGGGGTAGTTGGAGCAATTACAGGTTCATGCATGTATTCAGAAGTTTATAATGTTGGTAAAATAACTAATAATTCACTTCTTATTAGTTCTCGTTTTAAATTTATTTTAATTTCGTAAAATTGGATGCCGATAAACCACTTGACGCAAATTTTCATTTTTAACATAAAGTTGAGAATTTGGGGTGCGGCTTACAATCGATAGCGGCTTAGATTCGAATAAATATGGTAATTTCTTTTATATTAATGTATTTCCTTTTTGGGATTGTTACTTTTTATATTACTCTAAATTATATTATTTTATCTTTAAGAGGATTTTTTTTTTTTTTTTTTTACAAATTGCTGGAAGTTCCCATTTTTTTAAAAGTATAGCTGACTTTCAGCTTTTTACAATAATTATATAACAATGCATTTATTGCAGACCGAATCAACATTACAAGTAAATTTTCGGATTTGTGGCCAAAATATCACTCTTTAAAAGCATCTAAAATCTCCTCCTTTTCAAGAATATTTATTAGATATTCCATTAGGAATGCTCCTTGTGTATCTTGTGTAAAAATTTAAGAAATTCATCTTTGTATTCAGTGCATAATATTTCAATTACTGTATACATTGAATTGAAAATAGAATTAGAGTTTAGGTCAGTCTTAGTATTAGGGCCCCCTGCAAAGTCAAGTTTTGGACCCCAAGCCGGATCTTACAAAAGGTACCTACTGTAAAATCCGGCGTATAACAAGTGCTTTTAACACAAAAAATAAGATCGAAATTTACGGGTGAGCGTTACACGCCGGGTATAAAAATGAGAGCTTAAAAGATGAAAAAAGAGGAGCATAGAAAATAAACCTCTAAGTATATCAAAATACTGTTTTCATGAAAGAAATGAGAGACATTCCTTATGAACGTAAAGGGTTGCAGTTCTAGAAGTATACTATTTTTTTCCTGCTATAATACCTCGAATAAATGACTTCAAAACATACGAGCATTGCATATGTATATTTCAAGTTTATTCGTAAAAAAGAGGGTGCTCGTTTTACGGCGAATGTATCTTAAAATTAAAAATTGCAGCTCTAAAGTATGGGTGCGCGTTATACGCCGGATTTTACGGTACTTGGCGTCAGTAAGGCTTTGGGCTCTCTAGAACCTCAACCCTCCTCGCGATGGGGGGATATATATTACGCCACTGAATTTCTCTCTCTGGCCAAATTTTTTAAATATATAAAATTCAGAACAATCTAATTTTGAAAAAAAAATATGCAAGCTATTACAAACTATGCATAAGGTTTGTTTTTGATCCATTTTAATCTTAAAAGAGTGAGTGAACATAGTTTCCACACTTTGATATTTTAATATTAATTGAATTTTTTCCTTTTTCTTAAATTTCTTCTTTTGCTGTTGAAGAAATCCGAATCATTTAGGTAGGATCTAAAATATCCTCCTTAAAAGTTCTTCCCACTTTTTGGGATTCATGTAAAAAAGTTTAAATTTCACCTACGTTGGATGAGTTTATATTGGAATAGTTCTAATCTAATGAAATAAAAATCTGAATATTGTGGACCGTAATTTTAAGTAAAATTAAATAATTAAGGTTTATTTGCTCATTAACCTCTTGTGCACTCATGTACGATGAAACTAAGCCTAGTTGCATGAGTAATATTAAATATTTTTACAGCCCTAATGTAGCTTCAGAATGCAACATTAACAAACACTCACTCAACCTGTGGGGAAAAACTAGAGCCTTTTGACCTGATCCAAGCGCATATTTAATCAATTAATTGATTGATTATTTATTGACGTCTTAACATCTTACAATCCTAATATAAGTTATCTGTCGTCTGATCTGCAACAACAGAAGTCACACTAATGTTACTTTGAATTACAGTGCACAAAATGTATTTTTTCTTAGTAAATAAAGAATTTTGTGTTGTTAGTATTTAGTTTTATTATATTTTCCCAATTATAAAAAGTCAAAATTATTTGACGGCACGTCTATGCCTCATTAAATATTTCTTAAGAAAAAATGGCACGTTGATCTATAATGGTTCGCCATCCCTGGTGTATGGGATTGAATTCCATGTTTAAAACATTTCGCTACTGACATTTTTACGTATATTGCGTGTTAATTTTCCTGTTTCATTTCATTCCAACTTTATCCTTGTTTCAATACATTTTTTGAAGCTCTATTGAATTAGACTGGAAATCAATCACACACACGCGCAGTAGTATTTCAAATTCTTCGATTTTTAACCCATCGAATTGGAACAGGTTCAGTGAATCCAATGAAGTGACATCAGGATGCATAATAAACTTGCCCATTTCTGATAATTTTTTGAACTGAGAAATTCTCGCTGAAAAGGTAAGCCATTTTGATCGGTAGCGTGCCCAAAATATTGTATCACGTGCCATCAATGACACTCGTGCCATTGGTTCGTCATCCCTGTCCTAGTGGAAGAAACGCGTGATCACAAATGCGTGATCATGGTCCTGAATGGGTTAATGAAGTCGCTAAATCCCGAAAAAGAGTTCTTTAATAGAAAACTCGTAAATTAGAGATTCATCTTTTAGCATACTATATAAATCCCATAAAACAAATTTTAAGTTCATAAACATTATATATTATTAAAAAAGTAATTATATTTGCACAATTTCTTGTAAATTAATATCTTTTTATTTTATATATCTTACCCATTAAAAAGAAATCTACAAGGAAAACAAGGGGGAAAAAACATTGTCCAGGAATATACTGTATTTTCAACTTTAAAAAAAATAATTTTATGTTAAAATTCCTGAATTTTAATGACATTTTCTAATTTTAAGCCTACGAGTAATTTTAAACGTACGTTATTTTATAAACAGTAATTTTGAGCATATATTACCACATGCGTCCTTAAATTCAATTACGGATAAGTTCTATTAATTTTGTTTTTGTTTGAAACAATGAAATGCTGAAAATTACGACAATTTTATTTCTCTAGGTGAGATAGGAACCCGTTAAAATCAATTCAAGTTCATTGGTCACCGTACAATGTGTTAAAAGAGAGAATAATTTGAAATGTCCAGAAAAATAGTTTTTAAAATAGGAAGAAAAAAGTCATTCTTATGAGAAAAAGTTCGTTAAATAGAAATGCATTTCGCTATTTGGAGGTTATTTAAAGAGGAAAATCGTGGTGGCGGAAAAAAGTTCGCAAAATAGAGGTTCGTAAAATGGAGTTCCGTCTGTACATTCAAATTAACACACAAAAAAGAGTCAAAATTTATCTAACTTCACTTTGCATGCTTTATTTAAAAAAAGAATTGTTTTTTTTTACTTGTTTTAAAAATCTCCGTTTAAATTAACTTATATGTATAGAAATGTAATGTATCGGCGTTTGGTGGTGAGGAGAGGCGCTCCGATATCTTTAAAGATTTTAAGTTTTCATCATTATAAGCTAGATTTATTAAAGAATATTGGTGATCTTCACTTCAAAAGTAAGTTTTAGTTTACGTTTAAGAATTTGCATGAAATATCGTTTATTTCTTCCACAATGGCGTAATGGAGAATATTAGAGCTCCCCCGCAAAGTCAGGTTTGGGGCCCCAAGTCGCACTTGGCGTCAGTTAGGCTTTGGGCCCCTTAGAATGCGAGTTTGTAATGAGCTGGTTGCGGGGGAGTACGTTACGTCGCTGTTCTTCCAGTCTATTTTATTAATGTATATTGCATTGTTGATTGAAATAAGTTAGCTCGGTGCGTGGTTTCCATATTCACAACCGTATGACTGACCTTAGTATTTAAGTGAATACATTTCAAAAGTAAAGTAAATGAAATTAAGGTCACCATATTTTTAAGAACTCATGAAACTTTAAAATGCAACATAATTTGTATTAAAACAAAAGAAAAAGAAACACGCACACACAGTTTAGATTTTATCTTTATTATTTATTAATTTCATTACTGCAGGTTTATATTAGAAGTTCTCCTACAATATGCGATACGCTGATTTCATACGCACAGGAAATCTTTCTCAGTAGAACCTTGGGAGAAAAAAGAAATATATGGTTATCAGAAACATTAAAAAAAAATGAATAATATTTTTTAGTAATAATTAATTACTTATTTCTTAGTTAAAAAATTATAATTATTTATTTTATCATCTCGAATTCCATAAATTATGAAAGATTAAATAAGGAATATAGCTTCTTTTCTCTCTTTTTGCATTTACCATTTACAAAATTTTTCCTTCAAAATAATTTTTAGTTTGGCATTATTTAACCCTTAAGCCATTGAGTTTTCGGTGTTTGGATCTTCCCCCAGCGTTGGGGTTTTTTTCAACTTTCTACAAGGCGCGTTTTTTGTGAAAAACATGTGTAGGAGGAAGCATTGTATTTTCAGAAACGCGAGTTTAATATAGTTATTGTTATTTAATCCGAATCAAATAATCAAAAGAGTAAATAATAAATAATAATTAGTTAATCAAGCTAATTAGTACTAAATAAATAAAATATTTTCTTAAAAATTTATATACACTTAAGAGCCAAACAAACTGGTACAGGCATGCGTATGCAAATAAAGAGACATGGAACCAATCAGAGTACGGTGCTGTGGTCGGCAAAGCCTATATAAGACAACGAGTGTCTGGCATAGATAGGTTACTGCTGCTACAATGGCAGGTTATCAAGATTTAAGTGAGTTTGAACGTGGTGTTATAGTCGACGCACGAGAGATGGGACACAGTATCTCCGAGGTAGTGATGAAATTGGGATTTTCACGTACGACCATTTCACGAGTGTACCGTGGATATCGGAAATCAGGTAGAACATCAAATCTACGAGCATGCAAGAACGGGACCAACAGCAACTGACGAGAATCATTAAGCGTGACAGAATTGCAACCCTTCCGCAAATTGCTGCAGATTTTAATGCTGGGCCATCAACAAGTGTCACTGTGCGAACCATTCAACGAAACATCATCGATATGGGCTTTCGAAGCCGAAGGCCCGCTCTTGTACCTTTGTTGACTGCACGACACAAAGTTTTACAACTCGCCTGGGCCCATAAACTCCGACATTGGACTGTTGATAACTAGAAATACGTTGCCTGGTCTGACGAGTCTCGTTTCCAATTGAATCGAGCTGATGGACGTGTACGGGTATGGAGACAACCTCATGAATCCATGGAGCCTACATGTCAACAGAGAACTGTTCAAGCTGGTGAAGATTCTGTGATGGTATGGGGTGTGGGCAGTTGGCGTGATATGGGAGCCGTGATACGTCTAGATACGACTCTGACAGGTGACAGGAACGTAAGCCTCCTGTCTGATCACCTGCGCCCATTCATGTCCATTGTGCATTCCGACGGACTTTGGGAATTTCAGCAAGACAATGTGACACCCTACACGTCCAGAATTGCTACAGAAAGTCTCCAAGAGCACTCTTCTGAATTTAGGTACTTCCGCTGTCCACCCAAATCCTCAGAAATGAACATTATTGAATATATCTGGGATGCCTTGCAACGTGCTGTTCAGAAGAGATCTCCACCTCGTTTTACTCCTACTGATTTATGGACATCGCTGCTGGACTCATGGTGTCAATTACTTCCAGCACTACTTCAGACATTAATCGAATCCATGACACGTTGTATTGCGGCACTTCTTCGTGCTCGTGGGCGCTCTACACGATATTAGGCAGGTGTACCAATTATTTTGGTTCTTCAGTGTATATTATTCACATACGAGGTGTGACACAAGAAAACGAGAGACTGGTCCAATAAATCAATGCACTTACAGAATCAATTCTCCGTGCCAGTATCACCTTCAAGTCGTTCAATTCAGCATTCACACACTTCTGCATTCGGTGCTGTCATTCCTGGTAACAGTTCTGGAACGAGGTTTTTGAAAATCCCCTTAAGGTATCCGACTACGTTCGGAACCATGATTTTGCAAAAGCATATAAATGGATAATATTTATGATATTTAGTGTCACTTAGATTAGAACATGTATATACAATTGTTTTAAGAATAGTATTACAATAAAAAATTATTTAAGTACAAAATATTTTGACAAAAAATGAGCATAGAATGACCCATTTTCAAAATATTCTCCTTTTGTGAAAAATGCTTCTATTATAATAATATTAGCTCAGACCTCTGTACAGAGGCTCAACTAGAATTTTTGAAATATATAATTTAGAAATAGGTTTATCCATGTTTTACGACAACAGAGGGCAGAAATTTTAAGAAAAAACGCCAATAATTATTTCAATGGGTTGTAACTCTAAAAATAAAGTGAATTTTTCAAAAATCATAGTTGAGCCTCTAGAGTCTGAGCTCTCTTGTACAGAGTTCTGAGCTATATACAGGCAAAATATTATTATAATAGAAGAACATTTTGAAAAAAAGTTCATTCTAAGTTAGCCGAAATATTGTACTATAAATAATTTTGTATTATAATACTATTCTTAAAACAGAGTTTTATATACATTTTCTAATCTAAGTGACACTAAATATAAATATTATCCATTTATATGCACTTTTGCAAAATTACGGTTCCGAACGTAGTCGGATACCTTAATTGATTTTCTGTTTTTGCCTGAACCTCTTCATCTGAAGTAAAATGAGTTCCCTTTAAGCAAAATTTTACTGTAGGCAATAAAAAAAAATCGCATGGGGCCAAATCTGGCGAATAAGGAGGATGTCTCACCATAGCAATGTATTTATTGGTCGGAAACTTCTTGACAAACAGGGCCGTGTGAGCGAGTGCATTGTCTTGGTGCAACAGCAATCCATCACTCCCCAATTCTGGCCTTTTTTCCTAATTTTTTCACGAAATCTTTCTAGTACTTCAATGTATTTGTGTTAATTAACAGTCGACCACTGATATGAGAGGGAACCCACTTATATGACAAATTTTGGCTATGTTTTCGTCTGTAATTGCTGACCTTGGGTGGCCAGGGGGTTCATCATCTTCCACGCTAACCCTTCCCCCTGAAAACCTCTTATACCATTCAAACACAGATGCACGAGACAAAATTTCATCTCCATGAGCCTCGATTAATATTCGAAATGTTTTCGTGGCTGATTTCTTAAGTTTCACAAGAAACTCGATGCTGATTCGACATTTATTCGGCAGAATGCAGTTGCACGGGTTCACTCAATGACGCAGTACTCCCAACTGGCTTCACCGATTAAGGCGAAACTGGCCACATGGATAGAGGAGGTGCGTGGGATGATGTCACCCAAACAGTTGTTGCCAATTCCATTTTTTTTCAAGCTACACACTTAGTCTCGTTTTTTTGTGTCACATCTTGTAATATATAGATTATTTTGCTTCGAAATTTCTTAGAATATGATATATTTTAAAGCAAGGTGATATGTATAAACACACCTCGCACACTGTGTGTGTGACACCAATTCACACTTAAAATAAAATACTAATTCTCGTGAAATATTGTATTTGAATATCTGTCACACAGTCTATTGCTACCATCTATTAGTAAAAAAAAAAAAAACTAATTTAGAAAGCGATACACGCGTTTGTAACGTTTGAAACAAAGCAAAACGCGTGCAGTGCGTTCGTAACGGCTAAGGGTTTACACTTTCAAAAACAAGTTGCTAATTTTATAAAAAGTATTTACAAAAAAAAGTATCTCTTTCTTACTCATTTATAACAATTTTTTTCTCATGTAAGCTAAATACCGAGGCTCGTCACATATAGGGCACTCGGAGTTTATCCGGAGGATGTTGTTAAATTCCATGCAGCGCTGATGAAATATGTGTCCACACGGCATGCAAAATTTCCTCTTTTTATCACTGATATCGCATAATATGCATTTCCTTCCGTATCTTCGAGTTTCCATTCCAGTAGAGTTTCCAGATGAGACTTTTTGTCAAAAGTCTCAACTTAACTGTTTGCCCTAGAAAATGATCATCAATAAAACATCGATAAAAAATTACATCATAAAATTTAAAACAGCATTCACATATCACCAAACAAAATTATTCACAATCTCAGTTCCACATATAGTTACTGTAAAGTTCCCCTCCCTAAAAACTTTTCATACATTATTTTCATGATTTTTAAAATAATCTCTAAAATAATTAATTGAAAGATTTTTGACACATCATGTACTCATTATTTTTGTAAGGGTTTTCTTCTGTCTATAAGAAATACATTTAAGAAATAAGTATTTGCATTAGTATTTCACAACGCGGTAACATTCAGTTGTAAATAATCTACGAAATTCGATTTTTCTTGTATTAAAATTCATAAATTATACTTATTTAAATATGTCGTCATTCTTTAAGTATCGAATGCAGAAAATTACCAAAGTGTGTGCTAAGCTTTTCAAACAGTTTCTCTTTTTAAAGAGGTGGGTAAAGATCGACCTTCATTGACCATCGGCAAATTCATAATATGTATTTTTTTTTTAACATTGATACTCAATTGAAATGAGTCGCCCATCCGGTATAGTGGTTAGTGACGCTGACTGCTGTGCCGTTGAGACTGGGTTTGAATTCCGGAGAAGACATGGATGTTTGTTTTAGTATAGTGCCTGCGCGGCAGGGGGGTACTTCAAATAGCCGTCGAGCCGCAAGTCCTCTCGTGAGGTTGGTGGAATGTTTCTTTATAATAATATTTTGCATGTATATAGCTCAGACCTCTGTACAGAGGCTCAACTAGAATTTTTGAAATATATAACTTAGAAGTGGGTTTATCCATATTTTACAACAGAGAGGATCTATTTTAAGAAAAAAACGCCGATAATTATATTTCAGCAGGTGGTAGGTCTGAAAATAATGTGAATTTTTCAAAAATCCTAGTTCAGACTCTCTGGAGAAGTCTTTACTTTATGTAAGCTAAATATTATTATTTTAGAAGCATTTTTTATAAAAGGAGAACATTTTGAAAAAAGATTATTCTAAGTTCATTTTTTGCCAAAATATTGTATTTAAATAATTTTCTTTGTCAAAATGTCCTTAAAACAATTTTATACATGTATTCTAATCTAAGTGACACTAAATATCATGAAAATTATCCATTTATGTGCTTTTTTTAAAATCATGGTTCTGAACGTAGTCGGATACCTTAAATCACTTTATATTTATTTTTGGTGTAGCTATATTTTATTCTGAAACACGTTTATATATATATAAATACAATTAAAATAAAATTATTAAAACAAAACAATCTAAAAAATAAACAATCAACGTCCTCCCCCTCAGCGGGCCGCGGTAAAATTATCCAATATTGACCGGTCAGCGGCGATAAAAAGATTGGGGAAAACTGCTGTATACCACTGTCCAAGTGGTCAACATAGATATCTTTTGTCACGTTCTGATCGATTAACATGCAACTAAAAAGATGGTCAACATATAAAAATCTATCTTTCACTGAATATAATGTTAATTCATTGAATATATTACAAAGTCGGATTATATCCCGCTATAGAGCCCAAGACATTTTCTTCTTACCGGAGTCCTTCCTTCTCCAACAAGAAATAGAGTACTAAAAATTTTAAACAATAAATAAAACAAAATCAAATAATGTGAAAAGCTGAAACAAATCTTACAATTTTTAAAATTAATAAAACATTTAATATGCAACAGTATATAATTGTTTAATTTACCGTAAAATCCGGCGTATAACGTTCACCTATACTTTCAAGTTGCATTTTTTTAATTTTGAGGTATATTATCCGTGTAACGCGCACTCCCTTTTTTGCGAAGAAACCTAAAATGTACTAACATAGTACTCTTATATTTTTAAGTCATTTATTCGAGATATTATCTCAGGCGTTTGAAAAATAGTAATCTTCTAGAATTGCAAGTCTTAAAGTTCATAAAGTATGTCACTTCTTTAAAATAAATAGTATTTCGTTATATATAGAAGTGAACAGTGCGTGACGGAGAATATAATGGCCCCCTGCAAACTTAGGGTTTGGGCCCCAAGCCCAAATACGTACTTGGCGTCAGTCAAGCTTTGGGCCCTCCAAAGTCCCTGTATGTTACGCCATTGAAAGTGAAATTTTCTCAATGCTCGTATTTTTTTTTTTATTTTTACATCCGGCGTGTAACACGCACCCCTAAATTTCTATTCTATTTTTTTGTGTTAAAAGTGCGCGTTATAAGCCGGATTTTACGGTAATATATATTTATTTATTAAAGTAACAAAATAACAATTTAATGAACAAAATATTAATAATAAAAATAAAAAAGTAATAAATAATAAAAAAATTATAAAAATAAAACAATAAATAATAAAAAAATTATAAAAATAAAATATAAAATAATAAAAAATAAAATGAAAAAATAAAAATAAAATAAAAAATAATAATAAAATTAAAAATAAAACAAAAAAATA